>VYZR01037907.1:143-14139 GCA_013400675.1 Oxylabes madagascariensis | reverse complement strand
ACCGCCCTCCGCACCCCGGCACGGCTCCGCACCGCCCCGCACCGCCCTCCGCACCCCGGCACGGCCCCGCTGCGGCGGCGAAACAGGTCAGGGGCAGCCCCGGGCCGGCCCGGCAGTGAGCCGGACCCGCGGGCAGCGGCACGGGCAGCGCCGGGCCCCGCTCCATCCACCCCTCCGCCCGGCCCAAAGCTGCTTCGGTCCCTGCGATCTGCGGGCTGGGCAAAAGTTTTAGTGGATGAACATCCCCGGCGCCGAGGTCAAGCCCGCGCGCAGGGCAGCGCAGGAGAGGAGCGGTGATGGTGAGGAAGGAGAGGGTCCCAGCCCTCCGCAGAAAGCAGGATCTTGCCTCCAGTTCCCCGATTTATCAAAACCTTCCTGTCCTTTATGCAATCTGTCAGGTCAAATACACCCTGCATAGGCAATATTGGTTCCTCTCAACTGCAAGTGCTATTTAGCACAAAGCACTGAACTAAATTACATTTGTCATTTTTATTCCAATTGTACAAATGCACAGAGCTCTACTTAAGTCTTTTTTTCCCCCCTCATTTTATTAAAAGAATTTTTAATAGTTGTTTTTTTATTATTATTAAATTAACAAAAAATAAAAAATCCTTTTATTAAAGGAATTTTTCAGTTAAGATTCTCAACAAGTTTTCAGTTGTATTCTGCAGCAGTGAGGCCTTAGGGGTTAATTGTATCAAAGACAAGAAACATTTGCCTTCTTCATTACTCATCCATTCACAAAATGTTCTTGTGCAAAAGGAAGAGATAACTAGAAGTATCAAGAGATTTCTCTTGGACGATGCCACTTCGTCTCTTTTGTAAATAAAATTACCTCACTCTTGTATGTTTCTCCTCAAGCCATGTCCTCAGCCCAAGTTTCATACATCTTTTTAAAACCAATGATGATTGAACAAATGCTATTGTATCTTCCACAGGAGGGTTTCAAAAACTTGTTGAGAATCTTAACTACTCATCACCCTAATTCTTCAGATAAGAAAACTTCACACACCTGAAACTTTGATAAAGTCTTTTATCAAAGACACATGGGAGAGTCCTGCTATTTAAACACCGTTTGGCAGCCTCCTCATAAACAAAAGAAATACAGATAAAGCCGTGAAGTCAAACCTCACACAGAATTAAGGCAAAATTCCTTCATTTTCCCTAGAGAATCCTGGTAAACTATCAGCTTAAAACATCCAGATCCTCAAGTACTTTCCCCATGTCCAGTCTTACACTGTTGATGCACAACGTGCAAAACTCAAGACACAAGCTCAAACTAGAGAAAAAAGAACTATATAAAAATAGTAGAATTTACCTCGGAAATGAGGGCTGGAGCTAGTTTCCACTGAGTAAATCCCTCAGTAATCATAAAAAGTCCAGATACAAGAGCAAGTCCTGTAACCACTGCAAAGCGCCTGTATATTTTTATTAACACAAAGTTTTTCAATAACAAAATATTAGGCTTTCACCTTAAAAATTTACATCTCACTCCAGTCAACCTGGCAGCTAAGCACCTAAATTGAACCAAACCAGCAATACCTTCTTATTTACTTTGCTCCACAGGCTTGTGTACAACTGGATTCTATAAATCCTGAAAGGTATAGTGACAGACAAGAGCAAACCAGTGAACAATCCTTGCTGGAGTGGGACAAAAGCATGTTCCAGTAATCAGAGATTATTTTTACAGCAGCCTTGTAAAATAATCATGACTTGGTAACAACCCCAAGACAAAAACTTCTTGTTTGTTTTTAAGTGCAAAGACTGGTATCTTGAAAAAGCACTCAGCTAAAAGGAATTAGTGACACCTGATGGGTGGAATTTTTCCAGCCTCTTTCAAAAATTCTGAGTCTCAAGTAGTTGAAAATTACTCCTACATCTAATCTACTTTTGATCACTGACAGCCATATAATCAACTCTCAGAGTGGAAAGGTCCCCAAAACACCTGTTCCAGCCAGTCTCACCATTCCTTAGCCCACCAAAACCTTTCTAGATTCCTGTGACAATCTTCAGATCCACAGTGTAAGACCGTACCCCCCAATTCCAAGGAGCCACAGGGAGATGGGAAATAAAAGCATTGCCAGTGTCTTTACAGCAGCAAGGAATTTCCTCAATAAAACTGGCATGAAGGGAAGGAATAAAAACAATTCCTACCAATCTGATCCAAAACTCTCTCCTGGCCCAAAATCCAGCAGCTGGTTTAATGCTGAGGTTATAAGGAAAGGACACAGAGTGCTTACAAGAATTTAATTCTGTAGAGAGCCCCCACACAGTCAGACAACACCTTGTCAATCTCCACAGCCTCTGCAGAAGCCTGAAAGGTCACTTTGCCTCCCAAAAACCCAGCAGAAAGCAAAGGGCATCAAATTGGGAAAAATCCTTCCTAGCTCTGCAAGGCAAACTGCTAGAGTCCTGAATCACTGGATCATCCAGCCTGAAGGCAGTGCAAACAACAATTCAGGAACATGTCACTATTTCCAGGTATATACCAATGTTCAGGCTCCAGAGACGCGTATCATAAGCAAATTCCTATTTTAGCAGCTCTCCTGCTTAGTTGCATAATCCCTTCCATGAAATTATTAATAAATTTTCTTTTAAAATCTATGGTTTCAGCATTAAAGAGCTGGGAAAGGTATAAATAAAACACTGCAGTCACAGAAGCTTCTAAAGCTGCATCTTCACAGCCTAAATTATTTTTCATTCTGCTTTTTTTTAGAGATACAGATATTTAGATAAATATATATGTTGATATATATAAACATTTTTTTTTTATTAATGCATATACTAAGTATATATATTTATCTTTGAGTGACCAAACTGACCTCACCCTGAAGCTGGTCCTGCTTTGAGGGTTCTTTGAACCAGATCATCTCTGGGATGATCCTCCTTCCCTCCAAAGGAATCCATCCTCCCTTCCCTTCTCCATCTCCCTTCCAAATAAACTTATTTTGTCATCCTAATTAAGTAGATACTCCTTTAGATAGATCTGTATTTAGACCATAGGTTTTCTTGGAAAAGGTTCACAAAGGATATTAATATAAGAAAAGCAACGTAAGGTATCTGCTGGAACAGCTGCCTTGGTATCTCCAAGGCTAATTGCGGTCACTTGGAGGCAGTACTGGCTCGCAAGGGACCTGGAGATCGCGGTGCCTCAGCAGAGAAGTCCCCAGGGTGTCTGCTGCCCAGCCACTGCTAGAATTCAGTAACAAAACCAAATCAGCAGCTAAAAGTTACCTACTACAGCAGCTCACAGGAATCCGAGTTCTCGCAAGGCTCAAAAGGATGCTCTGGGAGACCTCCTAGGTGAGGACCTTCCCAGAGCTGGAATCAGGGACTTCTGGCAGCTGAAGCAGTAAGAGGCTCCCAGTGGAGCACTGTTTTCTAAAGGATGTGACTCGGGGAGCAGGGGCTGGAGCCCCCACCCCGGCATTCCCCGGGATGTGCTTTCTGTGAGGAGATGCTGCAGGAGGCACCGGCAGCTCCAGCGGCGCTCCGGGCTGTGCCCTCTGCTGGCACACATCCATCCCACTCCGTGCTGCTGCTTGTGCAGGCCAGCACAGTCTGCCTTCAGAACATTGTTTTCCTTTAGTCTCTTGTACAAATCACAATTCCTATAAATAATGGGTTTATTCCAACAGTTTCATAGTAACATCACCACCTTTAGGGCAACGACCCCGACCATCTTCAGCCCCAGCTGTGATTTCTGGGACATCAGCCATTCCACTGCTCGTCCTACCCAGCAGTTACCCACCAGCTGAAAATGTTCTTCCTGCTGCTCTCCTGACTCTTTCCTGGAGCATGAGCCACAGATGTCACCCGCAGTCACCTATGTCAGAGGCACACACTTCCTGCCCTGCAGTCATAGTACATATTTATCAGAAATTTGCAGGAAGATTTTCAGATAGATTTTATTGTTTAGAATTTAGTGCTCAAAATGAAAACAAACAAACAAACAAACAAACAAACAAACAAAAACCCAAAAACAAAACAACAGGAAGAAAGCTGTAAAAACAACTCTTGTGGGCACTGCAACAGTATTCTGTTGCCTAAATGCCACCCACTCTCTCTGCCTCCATAGAGTCTGCACCTACTGAGTGTACAGTTCTTGCTACAGGCTCAGAAAATGACTGAACTTGAGAGAAAGTTTAGGCTATGGACCAAAAAATGGGATTTTTCTTACCAAAGTGTTTCTAATATGATATAATTTTAATGTGATTCTTCATCTTTCAAATACAGCCCTTAACGCTTCCTTATTATCTTCTGTAATAAGGGGAAACTATCCATATGCTTCATAAAGATGCATGGCTTAATTAATATTTGTATACTAAGAGAGAACAGCATAAACAAAGCTATTCCCATTCAGGATCTCAATGCCATAACCCAATTATCTCATTACTGTTATTCCCTGTACACTCATTGTCTTGCTCTCTTGAGATTTTTTTAAACATTTCATTTCTTGCTCTCTGCAAAAGGCACAGTCCACCACCCTCATATTGTAACATAATGTGCCACAACATCAACACAAGTGAGTGAATCCCACAGATGCCATTATACAAAAATTTAGACAGGATTGTTTCTGCAGGTACATTATTTTACCAGAACAGAAAAACCTGTCTCAGGCAGCATATCCTCCTCACAGGTAACAGGCTGACCTTCATTATCTTGCCTGGTATTTTCAGGGCAAACCTCTTTTACTGTCCGATATTCCATAGCTTATTCAGAGTGGGAACTGCACGTCAGGGGCTTGGCTCAGGTTTCTGTTCACTTACTCAACTTTTGTGGTGTGCTTTTCAGGGCTCAGCTTTCCCATCCTCTCATTCATACAGAAGTGCACCCTGTGAGAGAAAAAAACCACATTTTAAAAAGGCATTAGAGAGTGTGTGACATCAGCTCGTTGCAACATTTTTGGCACAGAGCAGCTCCAGCGATAAAACAAGTGCAGCTCCTCTTTCGAAGGTGATGTTTCTCAACTCCCTCTCATCTGACTCCCCAATACATCAAAAACAAGAGCTCCCCATTGCCACCACCTACACACAAAGCCTTCGTAACATTTCCAAAACACACACGTGGTGCTGATTCATTGCCAAGCTCACGCCTCAAAGATTTGAAAGTAAAATTGATACCACGCAGAGGAAGTTGAGATTTAACTGGTGCTGGGTGAGTAACAAAAAATTCCCATAACATCTAAATGATGTCATCTGAGAAAAAATAATGTGCCTGCATTTAAGACTGCAGAAAGTAATGGACAGATGGGCCTAGAGGGAAAAAGCACATTGATTGCAAGGGCTGGGGCTCCTTGTGCTCCTGGGGATTTCCCTTTTTCAGGACACACTTCCATGAAAGTAACAGTAGAAAGCTGGCACTACTCTTGCAGAATGCAGTTGCCGACCACCCTATGCAAGAGGCATTAGCAATGAACCCCAAACATCCTGCAGTCCAGTAGTGATCTCGGGGGAGAAGTCAGGACTCAAAGGAGCCCTTTCCAACAAACGGAGCATCATTATTACAGCAGTGGTGGAATATTCTAAAAGAAATCTCAGAGTGAAGGACTTTGGCTGAATTTGTTGCCCAGTAAATTTAAAAGATTACTAAAACTGAAGAGGTACTAAATAAGCACAAGGAGAGGTTTGAGAATTTAGGATCAGGAATCTTTCACAATGCTGCAACCCAGCCCAGGAAGAACCAGCGAGCCCGAAACCAGAGGACATCCCTTATGAGCAGGGAGGGGATCTGGAGGGTGAAATTGGAGTAAACTATTTCAAAACACAGCTGATAGTGCTGTGCTTGTATACAATAACAAGGTAAGCACAGCCCTCCCCCAGGGCCATGCCCTGCCCATGCTGCAATTTGTTCATCGGGGTGTGTTAGCATGTAGTAAAGAAAACAAGATTATTGATGCACAAAGTAAAAAGCAAATGAACTTCCAGTCCCAAACTAGTTGTGCTTTTTACCTAGCACTGCTTTAACCAAGCCTGTGCTGCAAACAGGTTCAGAATTCCTGAACTTTCCTCTTCCCAGTCAGTGCCTGCAGTGACTACACTCGTGCTTCCTTCCGCCCAGGGTTCTGTGGAAAGCAAATTTTCTTAGAAAAGAGAGAAAGTCCATTGTAAAGCTACAGAAAGCAACAAAAATTACAGAAATGACAGAAGAGACTGAGATGGTACTCATCTTTTGTAATGACTAGATTACAGACTAACAGCGTGTTTTCAGAAGTGTGGCTTTGCATATCTTCAAATTCAAAGAGCATTCCCAGGAGAACAGGGCTTCTGTGAGACAAACCAGTTGGCAATTCCATGGTACAAAGTAGCATTTGAACAAATTACGTACTTTCAGATTTGTCAGCTCATTTTGCTTCTAAGGAATTTTTCTGCAATGTTAATCAGTGATTGGTACTTTGATGGTGGTGAGCAAATGTGCATCTTGACATATTTCCAGCCAGAAATGTAATTCCCTTCTAAATTGGCATAGTTTCCTCACTGCATTACTCATGAAAAGAGGTATTTATAGTAGTTTGATGAATATAATATGCACCAAAATTGTACACAGCTCAACATAGCCCAATTTTTTTTTTTTTAAAAAAAGAAGAGCTATTCTTTCAAATCTGCGTATTTTCCATCTGCAAAAGCATTTGGGAATGAAACCATAAGCATCATGTCAAGAGGGTTAATATCCAGATGCCTCAGACAGATGGCATTATTAGTCTGCCTGGGCTTGACATCTAGTTTTCCAAGTTAAGGAGCTTTGGTTCCTTGGATGGCTGACAATCTGAGAATAGCAGCTGCTCTAAGCCTGACGTTTACTGTAACAGCAACAGGCAACGTTGCAGCTTCGCCTAAAAGACTTTCAGCAAAAAAAAGTTACACCAAGATTAACCACACTCAGAATGTACTTTAAAAAATGCTGTTGCAGCTTTAGGTTAGGACTCCTACTAGCAAAGGCTGAACCACAGACAGAGATCAGTACTTGAAATTTGTTTTTTAAGCTGGCTGGTTTTTTTCTTTTGCTACAGCCTAGACCTGAACTGTACCATCTTTTTAACTATTCAGTCCATTCAGCACATACAGCTACAGGAAATAGAAAAATCTGAAGAATGTATCTCTTCTGCAGTGAACTACAGCTTTACAGCTGTTGATCTTTCAGGGTTCCCACTACCCATTTTCCCAGAGAGATGTTTCCAAGGGGAATATAGAGTTTATAGGATTAAAACACTCTGAGAGCCATACCAACAAGAGGTATCAGTTCAAAAATTACTATTTCCACGCATTTATATACAATAGAAATCGGTAAGAGTTCTGGGAGCAGAGAAGATAAAAAGACTAGGATTTTGACAAAGTGAACAACAATGAGAAAAGCATCCAACTCCATCAGCCCCTTTACAAGTCCCAGAATACAGGTAAATAATACAAAATTCCCAGGAGAACACATATAGCAGGAAGACTTTCATGTTGTAATGAGAAATACACATCTGACACTCATCAATAGTAATGCTTACATTACAGCATAAATAAATACTCATTAAAGGTAAGTGGAAGTAGAGGTAACGTCTGTGTGTGAGTATAAATGCCCATACCAGAAATAATAGAGCAGTTATGCTTCAACAGGAGACCCAAAAAATGCCCATCAACAAAAGCAAACAGTGCTTGTGCAGGCTAGCTCAGAGCTCCTTGTGGTGTGCTTGCATTGTGAAATACATTTTCAAGTGAAGCAGGGATACTACTGTTTTATTCATTAAGAAATACAAAAATAACAAGCAGAAAATTCATCTTTAAGGGACACATACACCAGGTCACAGAACCAGTTATGCAAAACATGTTAAACAACCCATTGTTTTGTAAACTATGCCTCTGGCTAGTGTGAAAGACCGAAAATTGGGTGTTACACATCACCTAATATTAATCCAAGGTATTACCCATAGAGAGTTTGAAAAACCTTCTGAAAATGCCTTCTTCCAAACAGCTGAGAAAGTAAAAGGTCTGTAACAATGTAAACCACACAAATGTGGTATAAACTGTTGATTACATGGTAAACACTAGTCCATAGCAGCTACAACAGGTCAAACAATTCTAATCTAAAGGTTTGGATAAGCTGCCTTCTATCAGAAACCCAACCCTCTCACAGACTGTAGGAGCAAAACCCCATTCTCACAAAACACACCATGTTTTGTTCACGGTGTGCACATCAGAGGGGTGTCCTTCAGGCTATTTTTTAGGGATTAGTTAACAATATAATGATTTAAGCCCAACTTTTTCATTTTAGAATAAACATCCTGAGGTATGCAGAGAAAGGAAGCTGCTCTCTTTTCACACTTGAACAGAGACTGACTCCAGCTCAGACCCTTTTTGGCAGCAGTGGCAATGCCACGTTGGGATGGCAGCATCAGCTGACAGGGCAGGGTAATATAATAAACCAGTTTTCTGACCTACACCATTCATAGACATTCCAATACTAAATGAAAGCAAAATTTGCGTTACAGGGATCTCAGTTGCGGGTGGTGGGGAGGAGGACACCATAAAGAACTTTACATTTTTAGCCATTTTAAGTATTTCTGCTTCACAGGTCGTTAAGCCCATAGGTGCTAAGTATCTGGTAGAGTTCAGGCACACCTCCTGTCAGCGCCCAGCTGTGCACACCCCACCTCCTCACAGGGCTGAGCTCCTGGGAGCAGGACAGGAGTGCCAAAGCCACTGCTGCAGCCTGGACTGCAGCTACTGCAACACTCAACACAATCCCAAAAGCTTGCCCAGTTCTGGGGGGTAAGGATTGCCCACCCGAGTCACGCTACAGAAGCCTGCAGGGCTTTTATTTTACAAGTGTCACACCATCAGTGACCCACAGAGATTTACTGCCATCAAAGCTGAGCTGTTACCGCTGTTCTAAACAACCTTTTCAGCACCTAATGTTAAAACAAACACGCAGGAGGTACTTCCACAGACTTGTGCAAGTATCATTGCACTACATTTACAGGTGTTTAGCATGTTTCTCTTTAATGCAGTAGTAGTCAGTATTATAAAAGTGTAAGTTAGGCTAGGTTTATTAGCCAAATAAAATTTACAAGTCAAGAACAAATTATTCTTTAGAGTAGACATGAACACCCATTACTAATAAAATAACTGTATGTACATCACAACACACTGAGTTCAGTGACACTGTAGTCTGAAAAGTTTGGTTTTGGAAATTCCATTTTGGTCATGCAGATTACAAAAATAAAAGAACATCTGTGTTTTAAGAAAACTACCACATTTTTACTTCATTAAATGCTGAAAGCAAACTAATTGCTCTTATTTGCTATTTCTCACAGGTGACATCAACACAATTGAGCATTTGGTCCTGAACAGAAGGCCATTAACTTATCGAGATAATTTCAGACATAGGAACTTCAGAACTCAACTACAAACTAAGGAACAAGCAAAGTTAATTTATTTCTATCTTCGTGAACTTCCTAAAGCAACTGTGAAGTCCCAAACTTATTTACATGCCAGCTATACACCTTATTTCAGCTCGGTTCTTCCTATGCACCTCTATGCAGACAAACCCACCCAGGGCTCAGAAAATCATTAAATACCTTTAAACCTAAAGCAAGGCTTTATCAACAAATCTCTTATTACTAGGAACTGGACTAGAAACAGGTTTATATTCCAAGAAGTCACAGTGTTTTTAATGCCACCCAATGCAGATCTGCACTTTTCTGTATTCCACGGTACACCCTGGCATTGCTGCCCCTTCCCTGACCCGCGCTCACAGGATCCTCTCCAGTGTCACCTGCAGGGTCACAAGTTCTCGCTCCCAAGGGAGCAGGGGTCAGAGGAGAGCAGGAGCTGTCTCCTCAGGCCACCAGAGAACACAGTTTAACAGGTGACAATCTTTTGAGGACGACATTAGGCAGCCTACTCCCTAACCCACAGGCAATTTTTGGGATCAGCTCTTTGTTCTAGCAGACATTAGTCCTACAAGGACTATTGCACACAGGTAACACACATTTCAGCACAGCAGTTCCCAAATTGTCGGATTTCACACACAAAGTCACTTTTTTTAAAAAACTTATTCTAGTATCAACATATTCACAGCACATAACATGAAAATACCATAAAGCCATAGTTGGTGCACAAACCTTTAGCTTTCCTAAATCAAATGACAAGACACATCACAAAAGTGAATTTAACCATTTCTCTGCAAGCCAGGCTGTTCCTTAATAGGGTTAAGGCAACTCACTACTGCGAGGGACTAAATCATACCCCCAAACTAACACACTACCTAGAACCCTGCTGCTCATTTCAGCTAAAAACAAGAAAACTGTGCTTCAAATGAAGTTCAAGGATGACTGTCCAACATGGTTGTAAAGTGCAAAGGTACAGAAAAAGACTTCAAGCCCAGTGAGCTGAACTAAAACCACCTGAAGCTGTGCACGGACAAGAGCTGGCACTTGCACTGTTTTACAAACTCAAACTCTGAAACTTGACTTACAACAATGTATAAGAGATGCTGGTGCACAACAGTGACTAACAGGCTTTTGAGACAGAAAAATTACAATATAACTGCAAACAGCAAGTTATTCAGAAACTATTTATAAAAGCTCAGCTAAGCCAAAGAGAAGCAGTCTCTCTATAAGAGCCAAAAATGACCACAATCAAGAGGAACCTCAGCTCTTAGTTTAAATCCTGATAATACCGAGAGGTTGTCCTGTTTGTTTAAGCTCACAAAGGCAATTAAGGTGATGCAGTTTCACTCCTAATAGCAACAAAGCTCATTTCAATTTAAATCATCATCAAGTCAGATTGATAACAAATAGTAACAATGTCTTGAAATTTCATGCAAAATCCTTCAGCCCAGAAGCACCAAGCCCTACACATTTAACTTTTCACTGGAATCAGTGGGAATTATATGCCTAATTGCATATGTATCTGGAGGAAAGCAAAAAGCAGCTGTTAGATGCAGTCCCGCGAAACATTAGCATTCTAAGAGCTTAGAAACCTGAAGTCAAAATAACGTTGTACTTTTAAAATGCATGCCCCACATCATATATACTCTCACTCAAGCATATAAGGAATTCAAATCTTTTATTTGATATCCATAAACCCATAAACGTTGCTATTCTATATTTCTATGCAGGAAGGCAGTTTTCCCCTAAAACATTATGTTTTTTAATAAACAACAAACTTTAATTCTATTGCGTGAAAGGGCTACAAATATACATTTTTTAATCAAGCAGACTACACAGATATCTTTGCTTTACAACTGGCACCTATGTTACTGGTACACTTGCTGGCTCACTGCTCAGAGCTCTTTGCCCACAGTTTAGATCACCACTTTCTGAAATACGGGCAACTGCAATTATTATTTTTTAAATTATGTGCTGAGGCAGGTATTGCAAATCCATTCCTTTTCCCCCCCACCCAATCAGTAGTCAGGGACCCCATCTTTATTCACGTGCAGCTGTCACTGCATTCTACACCAGTCATCTAGTGGCAAAAAGTAACTTTCCAAAGTCTGGTACAGTTGTTAGCAAGTTTGACTCCTGCTTTAGGGAAGCCCACGGCACGGGGCTGCCACCCTGACAGCAGATGGAGCTGCGAGAGCTCTCAGGGAACTTTAAGGAAGGACAACAGTTCCGAGGGAAATCTGTTAACCCGCGGCTAGGAAAACAAGTACGCCTTTAATAGAAGGGATAAATGTCGACCCTTTCCTGGAAGGAATCACACACAGACAAACCGAGGACTTGAAAACTAAGCAGTAAGAAATTCTGAACATTTCATATGAATGAAGCACATGCTTAACACAAACTATTTCTTCAAAACTACACAGTACATACGTTGATGGAAAAGTCCTATAGAAAAAAATTGACCAACCATGTCAGCACGTCAAACTGCCTAGTACAAGATGGTGGATGCACACAAACTGCCAAAGTGAAAACGAGTATTTAAAAAACAGACCACATCCACGGAGTAGTACTTCAAAAATTTCTCTGTCGAGTGTTTGAAAGCCACTAGCAAAAAAGTCAGTTAGGACCTTTACCGGCAACAAAATATTTACTACTGTAAGTACACAGAGATTTAAAAGCAGAGGAACACTTGCTTCAAACCTAGAAAAGCCTTAAAACCGTACGGAATCGATCCTAGGAAAAAAAATTAGACGTGTAAAGGTCAATGAACACAATGATTTATTTAAAAAATAAAAAACGTAAAAACCATTTTTCCTCCTTTACAGAAATGTTAAAAGTCAGTCATGAGATCCGAGTAGCTTTTGTAGAAAAAAACGTAGTATCCAGGCATCGAGTCCTTACAACAAAGGAGCTTCCCCCCAACCCTCCCCAGTTTTTACTCCAGATCACCAAGACACTTCCCACCCCGCACCCCCCAAAAAACAAATTAAAACAAGACATTTTTCGTTGCTAGTATAAAAACGACCAAGGTCCAAGTAATAATAAAAAAATAGAGTCCATCAATGACTGTAACACAAAATATGTGTATGTGGGGCCCAGTCCATCTTCAGAGAGAAAGAAGTGGCACAGGCAGCAGAGGCGACCCTCAGGGGGCATTTAGGAGCCGCTCCCCCAGCGGGGAGGCATTTAAAAGGAGCTGCCGTTCGGCGGATGAGGGGAGAAACCATTTCGAAGCTGCTCCGTATCGAAGGGAGGGCTCTCCACGCCCTCCCCTCAATGGGTATGGGCGCTCCAGCTCAGAAAGAGCCGCCCCCGTAACCTCCCCCGCCATAGCCTCCTCTGTACGGTCCACTGTTACTGCGGCCCCCCCAGCTGCCGCCCCCGCCTCCACCTCCTCCGCCGCTCTTCATGGGGCCGTAGGAGGACTGGTGCTGGCTGTAGCTGCCGAACCCGCCGTACCCGTTGCCGTAGTCGCCTCCCCCTCCGCCGCCGCCTCCGTAAGAACCGCTGCCATAGGAGCCGTACCCGCCGCCTCCTCCCCCGCCGTAGCCGCCGTAGCTGTTGTAGCCGCCGCCTCCTTTGGAAAGCCCGTTGTGATCCCGGTTGCCGGAGCCGCCGCCGCCCCGACCCCTTCCTCCTCCTCTGCCTCCCCGGGAGGGCCTGGAGGAGCCGCCGCCTCCCCCGCCCGCCTGGATGTCCTCCTTGGGCACGGCCTTCTTCACCTCCACTCGGTGGCCCTGGATCGGGTGGAACTTGACCACGGCCGCCTTATCGGCGGCGTCGTGGTTCTGAAAGTAGACGAAACCGAAGCCGCGCTTTTTCCCGCTCTGTTTGTCGGCGATGATCTCGGCCTTCTCCACGGGGCCGAACTGGCTGAAGTGCTGCACCAGGTCCCCTTCGCCCACGTCCCCCTTGAGGCCGCCCACGAAGAGCTTCTTCACCTTGGCGTGAGCGCCGGGCTTGGCCGAGTCCTCCCGGGACACGGCCCGCTTCAGCTCCACCGCGTTCCCGTCCACCGCGTGCGGGGACGCGGCCATGGCGGCGTCCGCCTCCTCCACCGCCGAGTAGGTGACGAAGCCGAAGCATCGGGAGCGCTTGGTCTGCGGGTTGAGCACGACCACGCAGTCGGTGAGGGTGCCGTAGGCCGCGAAGTGCTCCCGCAGCCCGGCCTCCGTGGTCTGCACGTTCAGCCCGCCGATGAACAGCTTGCACAGCTGCGAGTTCTCCATGCCGCCGCCGGTGCCGCGCCTGGGCCTGGCGCCGAGACTCCTCCTCCTGTTCGGGGGCACCTCCAGAGGCTTTTTCCCCCCTTGCTCCGTCTTGCCGCTTCTTCCCCCTGCGAGCAACGCGACCTCAGGGCTGCGGCGGCCGCCGGCGGTGGCTCCCTCGGCGCGGCCCGGCGCCTCCGCTCCGCCTCACCTGACCGGCAGCACAGTCGGGGCGTCCCCGGAGCCGCCGCTCCCCCGGAAAGGCGGGCGGGGGTGGGGGCGAACACAGGCGCGCACAAAATGGCGGCAGCAGCTTCTCGGGAGCGCGGCCGGCGACTGGTGCCCACACAAAGGGGCCGCCGGGAGCCCCACCCCCCGGGCCCTCCCCCCGGGCCGCCGCAGCCAATGAGAG
>VYZR01037895.1:7483-38825 GCA_013400675.1 Oxylabes madagascariensis | reverse complement strand
TTTTTGGCTTGACATTTTATTTTTGTAATAAATGATAATGTTGGATGTCTTGTTTTGCGACAAGCACAAGCAAGCAAAGCAGTTTAGCTCTGAAAAGAGACAGTGCCACTTCAAAGTCCATCTGTCCTGCAAACCATAAATTGAATGTTAGAGTGACTCCAGGTTAGCCACAAAAACTAAATATTCAATTAGCTATCAGTCTGCTTTAAAACTATTTCACCTGCTAAGTCTGTCTGTCTTAACAATGATATTAAAATAGTTAAATATGTTATTGGAAGAGTCTGAAAGTCACTAATAAAGTTCCAAAACAGGTGCGAACTGTCAAATTACATCCCCACAGGAAAGTCACCATTATCATTTTACCTATGGAATGCTCCGTTCCCACTGCAGAAAAACCACCAGTGCAGCTGCCACTGCTGCCAAGCTGAGAAGCCCCAAATAACGGAGTCAGAGCAAGCGCTGGTGTTCAGGAATCCAGGAACCAAAAAAGCAGGCAGACTGGGAGGGCTGGGCTGAGGGGGAGGCAGGAGAAGTGCTCCTCTTGACAAGCTAGGAAGGGCAGAAAGAAAGGAAAAATCCAAGGGGAAAAGAGAGACTCTGGTAGCTAGGCAGCAGTGAGATTCCATACACTCAGGAAAACAGAATAATCAAGTGCATTCAGCTAGGGGGGAAGAGAAAATAAAGAAAGGGTCATATAGGGGAAAAAAAAAAAAAAAAAAAAAAAAAAAGAAAAAAAAAAAAAAAAGAAAAACACAAAAAAAACCACTAAAATTAAGGGAGAAAATACCAAGTCCAGGCAAGCAGAAGATCCAAGAGAGGACAAAGCAAGAAGAAATATCTGCATGACTCCAGTCAGGTACTTCAGACCTTTTCCTAGTTTAAAATCCACTGACCACCATTTACCCTCATAAATAAATGCAAACCTTCGTAGCTCTGAAGGCTTGGATTCTTCCCTCCTTGTGGGCACATCTCTTTTAAATTATTCTTCTTTTCTCTTTCTCATGGGCATCAAGAATGCCTCAGTATACAGAGCTAATCCAAGACCCAACTACTGCAACCACTCTCTGCACTGAACCACCTACAGCAGCTCAGAAAGTCACCACATCTCCTGGGAGGACTGCTTCTGCTGCTCCAGAACCCCTTGTATTATCATTCATCAAGGCACTCGGGGCTGACAAAAAATCAGCCCTCCTCAGGTGTGGCCTCAAATTATAAAGATCTTTAAGGTATTTGGTCAGCAGAAAACACTGGAAGTGCTTTGTTGTGCCTCAATTCTGCTTCTGCTCTCAAGCTGGAGTTAAGACCTAGAACATCCTTTCCAAAATCCTGACCTCATCACGTGGTCCCCACATTACTAGATCCATTTTTCCCCCTCTTTCACTGCCTCTTCCTTTTCACATTTCTTGCCAATCTGATTGGCACCAGGTTTCCTCCTTTCTTTATTCTGCCATCTACTGCACAGTCCAACCTGCTCCCACACAAGTCCCATAGCCTGTGCTATCCAACAGAGGTTTCTCCTTCCAAACATCTCCCTGACACTGCTGACTTGCATGATCTCTCCCATACCATGATGCCTAACACTCCACACAGCAGCTTTGTCTTCCAAGGCAATGACTCCAAGATGCCTGGTCCTGCTTCATCTGGTCACCACCCAGTTCCCCCTGAGACTCTGTCAAACCCTCACCATGGGCTCTCCACCTTGGCTGAGAGGTGCCACCTCTCTAAATCAACAGGCATACCCTGACCACAGATCTGTTGGCTTTTGGGACCTTTTCACGCTTTGTGTAGCGTTCTAACTCAGCACTATTCATTTCCAAACTCTACTTTCCCTCTTCTCTCAGCTACTCCAATTTCCTCACCTCTCCCTTTGCTGAACTACAGCTCAGTGTCTCCTCTCTGCCCCGTCAGTCTCACAGATGAGCTGCTCCTAGCAGGGAGCCTGGCTCACCACACGCCAGTAATGCAGTGTGTAAATGCATGATGCTGTATTAGCAGTGATACCAGTAACGATGTTCTGCTGTTAAACACACTGTCCTGAGAGTCATTTGCGCTTCCAAGAACAAAGTCTAATAAATTCAGGCTTATCTCCTAATTTATCCTCCTCACCGGCTAACGTGAAATGGGATTATACCTAAAGCATACACTCTTTGTTTGTCCTTAATTACAGGCAGTATTATGCTGCCACAGCAACTAGGAAAGCTTAAGCTGCCCTAAGTGATACAAGATACTGCACAAAGGCTCACACCCTGCCCCATCTCCTGCCCCCTGTGAGACGTGCGGGTCACGTTTGCTCTCTGGGGACAGGGAGCAGCCACATTCCAGCAGCGTGGCATGGCACCAGCGAGACGAGGCAAGCCCCTGGTGACACCTGCTCCCTCTCCATTTGCACATCTGCAGGAGGGCTGTCTTGCTCTCCCTGGCTCCATGCAGAGAGAAGGGGGACAGGAGGGCATCCCCTCTCCAGCCCCATGCAGTGGGGGGAACACTGCAGGGATCAGGCTGCTCCAGACCTCTACTCTAAATCCAGAGTAGGGACTCATTAAGGAGAAAACATTAATTATGTATCTGCCTGCCCCTGAAACAGCTGGATGCTCCACTTCATCTGCACATCCACAGCTCTCCCTCAAGCTGCATATTTCTCAGCTGCTGTTCCTGAGCAGTGACCAAATGGTAGCAAGAGAAAGCGGGGCTTTTGGGGGCATTTAACAAAGAAGGGATGGTGCACTGAGGGGCTGCTGGGCTGCATTAATGCCAGCAAGCCATCACATCCCCGAGGAGCCCTGCAGCTCCTATCATATTGCTATGGCACTGTGAAATAGGGACAAACCATGCACGGGGTTTGAATGTATCTGCCAGCAAAGCAGCCCTAATCAGGAAGGGCTCGTACCCCACTTTCTGAGGTAACTAGTTCAAATTTATTCCCCACATCACATCAACATAGGATTTCTTGGGTGTGTGTTGCGCTTACTGTGGAAGTTTTAACAAGTGACTCTGCTTCTTCTCTTGAGCCATGATTCATCAAGAATTTACTGTGGTTACCTGCAACTATAGCAGGGATTTCTGTTTCAACCTCACAGACTAGCTTAACTATCACAGGTCAGCACAAAAATCTCTAACTCAGGCTCCAATGAATCACAGATTTGCTTCACCTTTTGATGAACTACTACTTATTCATAACCCAGTTATTCATATTATCTGTCAAAGAGATTTAATTTGTGCCAGCTCTGCACAAAGCCAGGATACCCGTGGCACCCCAGCAGGGTACTGGGCAGAAGTTTACAGCTATTAAATACAGAGAATTGTGAGCTGCATTATGAGCTTAGTAGAAATATAATTCTTGCCTTTAACAGGACAGAGACTAACAGGCTGAAGTGATTTACCTAGAAACATCTTAAACATGACAACTTACTAAAAAAAAATATGTTTCTCCTTTTTTCTTGCTTTTTTCCTCTGCATTAAATTCTGAAAGTACTGATAGTCATGGAATAATCAGGTTTAACAGGTTAGCAGTAATATATGCCTCAAGTGTTCCTAATACATCATAATCTTCTTTCAAAGAATTTGCATCACTGTCAAACTGAACTACTGATTTTCAGTTGATGCTTTTAACATGTTTCTATGGTTACTTTCCAAGGTCGCATCAGAGAAGCCTGAACAGCAGTTCAGAAAGACAAAAGGCATTTTGCATCCTTCACCATATTAAATAATTTATGAAATTTAAGGCATCCTCAAGGAAAAAAAAATCATAAAAGAATAGGTTCTGAGGTTATTTTCTTTGCAACAGTTTGAAGCGCAGCAAAATCAATATCTCTACAAAAGCTTTCAAGATGAGACTATTTGACTAATGTTCCATATGGTACAAAATGCTAAAGAACACATTCTAGGTTTAGATCTATATGCACAAGCCTACATGAACTGCATGAATGGTCTTTAAAGCAAAATGTAGACATCTAATTTGCTGCTAACAGCTTCATCTTTTAAACCAGGCACAAGGCATTGTCTCAGTATTCTAAATTTAAAAGATGCAAAAATAAAACTGAAAAAAATGAAGTAAACCCAGTAATGACAGGCTTTATTATTTCCACCATTTTTTATTCAAAGCCATACAGATTTCATCTGTCCCCTAAATGTTACAAATTTTGACTAGTGTAATGAAACCTTGTACAAAAAATATCTGAATTCTCTGCCTACCACTACACTAGATCAGAGTTTATTGGAACTAATTGAAGTGTCTAAGGCTTGGAAGAAAAACACATTAGTCATTTAGTGGTTGTGCTAATATTGCTATGCCTTTCCTGCAGTTTCATTAGATACAGGCTGCTTCAATACCCTAATCATATGCTCAGTCACAGCACAATCAGGACACAGAGTACTGACAAGCTGTCCCACCATGCCTAAAGCTGATAAGGTGTCTGCTCTATGAGTAACCTCAATTATTGACTGTATTTTATGGTCAATCTAATGACCAAATGCTTATCAGTGAACCATCAGGTGCCTGTAATAGGATAGTGACCCTTAGTTTATATGTACCATTACTGCTCATTAGTGAATAATTAGATTCTTTAATCCAAATTCACAGGCATTAAAATATGATGGAATATCCTGACTCTATAAGAAGACAACTACGCTTATTTTAACTCTTTAGATGTTCAATTACATTACTCAGAAATTGTATATTTTATTAAGAAAATCTGCTCGCAAAAAGCATATCATGTGCCATGTTTTATATCATGCCTAAATTGACACAGCTTTCCCAAACGTGCAGGAGGATGACGAGAGCAGAAAGATAATGGGTGTGATTCGCCACTGTGATTCTCCAGATTTACTATCTTAAATGGTTTTAATCTAGCAAAACCCAGCAACATCACAAATAATTTAGAAACCTGAAAAATAGTGAATGCTATGTTTGGAAGATTAATTTTTCAAACAAAAGCAGGTGGATACCAGGGAAAGGAGTTCCAACTATACAGTAATTTCCCCGCTTCAAAGGCAGCAGTCCCACAGCACCAAATGCAACCCTGTAAGCAAACCAGTTTGAAAAGATCAACAACATCAAACAAGATGAGCATTTTAGAAGAGGGACTTAATGCAGTTTGTCTTCTGCTCAGGGTTGCTTGCTTAGATACATATTTTCCTCTACACAGTTTTGATTCCTCCTCACTGCTCTGTCACTGCTCAAATCTTCCCTCCAACTTGTGCCCCAAGGGCAGGCACCCCTGTCTTCCAAACACCACCTCCTCACCCAGCTGCACAGGCACTGCTGCCACCATTGTCACCAGCCACCACAGGCGGAAATGTCACGTTAATGGTGACAGCTTCGATTTATTGGGGGTCTTGATTCTTCTCCCAAGGGAGTGGTATTTTCTTTTTTGTCAGAGAGCCCATTAACCTCTTCCCAAGTGCGTGCCCATTCTCCTGGCTGCCCTTCTCCTGTCTGGTCTTGGACACACTATTTCCTCTCTTCCCCTGCTGTTCACATGACAAGAAAAGCCAACTTCGTTATAAAGTTTATTACAGCTTTATAACAAAATATGCCAATATTTACTTAGCTGCAAGCATAGCCCACAGAAGGGTCCTACAACTATCTCACATATTTTCCCTTAGTAATATAAAGTTTGCTCAGGTTCCTTATATAAAAAATCCACCTGGAAACTGGTATAAAGTGTGGAGCAATAGGCAAGGCACAGTTCATGCCACACCAAGGGACAAAGCCAGCTGCATTCTTCTTAAATCTGAAAGAATAAACTTCCCTTCAAATATAAGGGTGAACTGGGAGTCTCTTCACAGCCATCCATGAACATAAGCTGTGCTTTTTGCCCTGGCTTTCTCATTCTGCCAGCAACCTGCTGAGAAGCTCCATTTTCTGCTAAATCCTCTGGTCCTCTGGTAACATGACCACTGAGTAATGTCTGGCAATTTGTTTGCGTGACACAGTCAGATGTTAATCAAAGCTTTCCTCCTTCTGTGACAGATCACAGTGAGGAAAAAAGCTTAAAACTGATTTAATTTCTTAATACGCTTCTGTCTGCTGTCTTTAATATTTGGCTTTGATTTCGAATACTTAGCGCTTCTCTGCATTTCTTGGTAATGAATAAAATACTTTTTTTTTTAAGCAGAACATAATTAAGCTTGAAGAAATTAAATATGACATTCAAATGAGAAAGAGCTTTGGATGAATATGTAGATTTGGGCTGCACATATGCTTAACAAAATCAATGCATTCCCTGCAAAGAATATCTTAAAGATATTTATTTTAACCATGGGGGCCTCTTATGACCAGGTATCCTTCTCGTTGCATCTCTTAGCTATTATTTTCCAGGTGAGGACATGAACTCTCTGTCCTGTCTTCAGAGTTTGTGACCTTACAAACACAAAACTGATTCTCATCAACAAACTGGAGTAAAAAAAACGAAACAACCAACCACAAAGTCCGGCACAGATCTCCCTTCCCAGGCACAAAACAGTCCACAAGCAAGAGTGTAAGGGTGTTATTTCAGCAAACTGGTATTTTCCAGTTTTAATGTGAAAAAGCATTATATGTGGCCAGAAAATCATGTCACAACCCAAAAGCTAATTGTGCCAGGACATGTACAAACACAGTGAATACTGTTTCATGAAAAATAAGACTGGAATACTTTATTCACGTGGGAAAAAAAAAATGTATCTAGTGTTGTTGTGGCCCAGGAAATCACAGATGCCGTTTCCATGAGCATCCTATGAAGCCTTTGTCTTCCAAAGTAACTAACCCTGCAGCCGAATACGCTGGACATTAACATATATGCATATTTTTGCCTAGCTACTTATTCGTAAGGCAAAAGAGCCCTTTTAAGAAACCAAAGTTCCAACCACAGCTCCTCTTACAAAAGTTGCAGGTCCTCAGTAGACTTGGTAAAAGAGAGACCAATGATTTGTAAAAAAATAAATGTGTGTGTGTGTCTGTATTATTGTCAATATATTAACTGCATTTATTCCAGTAGAGAGCAAGAATAAAATCTGCCAGGCTGTGCATAATGTTAGTAACACACTGGCCTCGCTATGAAGTTCAGATTTTAAGTGGTGAGGAATTTCAGTATGGAAAAAGAATCAGCAAATATAATGAATGGGGACTACAGCATGACACTACAGCCATGACTCTTCTTTCATCTCCAGGTGCTTCCTGAGAGAGGATTAGCTGGACAGAGAGATGAAGGAGAGACAAGTAAATGCTGCAAAGAGTCAAAGCAGGGATGACCTTCCCCCTCAACATGTTCAAGGCTGGATGGTGCAAAGGGAAGCAGAAAGGAGTGGAAGGGTTGAAGCAAAGAAGCCTGAGAGCCCATTTACTGAACAAAACCCCCCAAACTGGTGATATCCTAGTATTTGTGGTTCCTGGATGAGCCATTTCTGCCAGTATCTGTGTTGTTTCTCATTCATCCTTGAGGGTTTCCTCCTCTTCCTTTCCCCTCCTGCTGAGAGGACTGCATGGTTTAAGGGTGGAGGACTCGGAATGGAAACTTTGATCCATTAAGGTCCCAATGGCAGAAGAGTCAAAAGAGAAGGAGCAATGGCAGAGTGAGCCTCTCCTGAGGTTAATGCCAAAGTTGGGGGAGCAGTCTGGCCAGGACTTTGTATCCACCTGAGGATCTGCTCAACCTATTTACAAGTGACAGGGATCAATGATGGATCTCTCTCCCCCACAAAATCTTTGTGACATTTTTTTTCTTCTGTTTCAACAACAACAGAATAAGAAACAAAAGTGCTTTGTGCACAAAAATTTCTATCAGCTCTGTCCATCAGTTTAAAAATTCAAGAGAATCAATTTTGAATATAGGAAACATGGGTAGGGAATAAGCAATGTACTAATGGGGTTTTAAAATGTTTTAGCTAGCACAGAGCTGCTAAAGCTATAAAATTCTTATTCACTCAAGGCAAAGACAGATTCATGAGAAGCAATTAGGGCCTGATCCAACACACAATGATGTCATTTGCAGTTTTGCTGCTGACTTCAAGAATCTTTGAATTAAGCCAATGACACTCACTTCACAATAAAAACAGAACTGAGTTTTGCTGACCAGTGACAAAAGTGTCACTGAGATAAAATATTTTGGGTCTTATTTTATACTATCAAGCACTGATTTCTTTCTCTCAGTTTCAAGGATTCTATTTTATTTTCTGACTTCCCCAGTGAAAGGGAAAAATCTTTGCATTTGCTTATGACATACAGATTAACACTGAAATAAATCCAAAGTGGATTAAGCTAAAATCATACCCACAATATGAAGTACAGTAACAAAAGCTGCGCTGCAGTCCCATCTAAATACTTTGGAAAGGATGCATCTGTCCTTGCTTAGGTAACTAAACTAGAAAAGAGACATCTGAGCTTCTCCCTTTACCATTCCTTTCCATTCCCAGTCATTATTTCAGATACCTATCTTTGAATGAAACAAATCATGCTCTTCAGGCCACCATTTCTCTGCTTGGCTTTAAACCCACAGCACAGAGACAATCCACTAATTACATACAGTGCTCTTGGGTCAGTCATTTCCCAACCTCTTGTATACAGACTGTGATACGCAGGCATTTGACACTTCAAATCATTGTACTGTGTTCTTTTAAAAAAACAGAACTTGGAAAGTCGAGCTCTTTCTGAGGTCAGATTGTAACTTACAGTAAACATCATTTATTTAATGGTACAAAACATGTTAAAGACCAATGAAAAGGAAACAATACAATTACCCTTGTGATTACATTCTATGAGGGATTCTCCGTGCATAAATTTTACTTTAGTGCCATTCACAGACATACGCTTTTCAATATTGTCTCAAAATATGTTCAGTTCTGAATTAAAAGAGGAGTTGGAATGCAAGTACAAAGCCCTGAGTTTTGTTGTTTTAAATACCATCTGCTTGACAGCGTAATACATTTAATCAACATTGCTAATTACAACAAACATCCAAACAAAACTAACATATTTTTGTTATAAGATACCAGAATGGAAAAAAAATATTGTTCTGGGCTATTGCTAAAAGAACAATGTTAAACTGTTTTAACTGTTTCTACCAACCACGGAAAAACTTTTATTTGGACACATAGGCCATGCTACTGGATAAAAAATACCTTTTTTTTAATCTAGATCTGAATAAAAAAGACTTGTTACTTCAGCTTGGTCTCCAAGGAAACCTACAGAATAGCAGACTTGTGGTGAAGATGGCCATTAAGGACTAGACAAAGCCCAACACATGTTTTCTTGGGTTTTGGTCAATAGAGGTTCCAGGTCTCCAGAGAGAGAATCAGGGTGTCCCCATCCCATCCCTGCTCTCCAGGGGCAGCAGAAAGCCACAGCCATGACCAGGTGACCAACTCCACCCTTCACCAACCAGCACCATGGCAAACACCAAACAGCTTTTCCCAACTGTTTGAAGACCCAGGAGCAGTTATGGAAACCGGGAAGAAGAAGAGGACGTACCTTATGAAGAAGGAAGCTGCGGCCGAGGCGCCGGCCGAGACCCCGGCTGGAGCCACCACGCTCTGCGAGGCCACCGTGCCGCCCGTGGGGTCCGAGCTGTGCTGCCCTGAGCTGGTCTGAGCACTGGGAACATCTCGGCCGCTTTCTGGGGCTGCTTCTGCCTGATAAAAATAAAAACAAACCCACAGGTCAGTACACTTTAACACACAGCCATGACGGGAAAATTTCACACAGCACTTCCAAAGAGAGTCTTTGCAAGGGTGAAAGCAAAGATCAGCAGCAGGTGAGGAGTGATGCAGGTGGACAAGTGTACCACAGTAGGTTCAGCCACAGAGAAAGTAAAAACCATGACCGCAGGAGAGGAGCAGAAAAACACAGAGAACCTTGTGAGGAGTAATGCGCAGTTAAATAGTTTGACAGGCATGAAGAAATGGAAAACGATAAGCAGAACCCTTTTGTTTTACAGTGTTATTTGGGAGCTGGCAGAACTGTTTATCTGGTTCAGTTATGACTGTCAGGAATTATTTCTCAGTGGCACATCACCTACAAGACCTATCTGTTTAAGAGGAACTAACCAAATAGTCACACTTGTAATATGTTTCCACTTGAATAACCCCAAGAAATAAATAAAAGAAAATTGATTTCTTTTAGAAATGTTATACAGCCCTGTTTTTCAGTATTATTTTTCTTAGCAGCACAAGTGTACAACACTTTTCTCCTGCAAACCGTTCCAGTGGAAGAGCAGGAGAGACTGGAGATGCATCTTCTGCAGCATAAAGCATTTGCAGTGTCTGAGACATCGTCTGGAAGGGGAAAATTGTTTTGAGATTTTGCCAAAATTTTAGACATCTGTATTGAGAAATTGTGTCAGGTCTATATCTTTATGTTTAGGCCACCAACTCTTTCAAGCACCAAGTTCAATTAAGCCCCATCAGTCAAATGCTCATTGACAGTGCTGGGAAGCCTCCTTTTTGGAAGAACCTGCTCTCTGTCTGGGAGTCCTGAAGATTTAATTAAAGATGACACCACAATAAATATTTGTCAAAAGAGTTAATTGCTTCATGTATGATAATATATGATGTTTCTGTCATCTGAAATACGACTTTGACATTTCCAACTAATTAGCTAAAATAGATTCCAGGAAAGGAGACAGCCTTGTAATGAAGTACAAGCACAATTAGGTACTTCCTGGGATGCCACCAAATTTTAAATTTTGAGCTGCTATAGATCATGTTTTACAGCTACAGATATGCATACATGGCAATAGGGCACTCCCAGTTACATACACGCCCTCAATTTTCCCATACACTGACAATACAAATAGAGATTTTCTCATGAGAACTGAGGCAACCCGGCTATTAGGTACCAAGGGAAAAAACTTGGCCAACCAAGTAGTGCTCAACCGGTGCATGCAAGCCTGTCTGGAGTTTCATCTGAACTCATTCCTTTAAGTTGAGTGCTGTATTCCCAGTTCCCAACAAAGACAACAAGAAGAAAGCGCACCCAGCTCTTTTGAAGGTCTGCTCTTTCAAGATTAGTACTATTATCAGAATTATGGAGCGGGTGACTAATGCTTTACCATAGAGTGCTACACAAAAAAGAACTTTTATAGAGCTCACCAAAGACATCTGGGGCTGAGACACAGAATAATATTCATGCAGATTAACTTAATCCGAGTGAAGCTACTCACGCTAGCAGCCAAACTGGAAACTGTGAACAACCCTCTGCAAAACCCTTCACTTTCTAATACAGCAATCTCATGAGATCATATTTCTCTGTGATGAAAGCAGAACGATCAAGCACTGCTAGAGATCAAGATCGACACAAAGAAATGGTGTGGCAGGAAAAAGTACTTTAAAAAGGATGTTTGTCTGTCCGTCCTACCATGATCTACTGGGAATGACAGCCAGGAACAGAGAAGCTTGGAAAAGGATCAGATCCACTCACGTGGTTAATTGCTTATAACTAAGTGATGGAGTAATGAACCTTGAGGGGGTCGATAAAGCAGGTATTTGATCATTAATGCACTGAAGCAACAAATGTGTGGTCTTGACCTATAGCAGTCACAGAAAGAATACGGCATGTGGAACAACATGCAGACGGGTAAAATCCAGTGCGACACCTGAACTTTGGAGTTACATGAACTGACGCAAAGCACTGACACAAGTGGAGCTTATATGGATTCAGCAATTTACAAACAAAAAAATCTACACCACAACCTCTGGAGCCAGCACGTGGAGCCCACAGAGTGGCACACCAGGGACTGCCATGCTCAGCAGCAGTGGCATGAAGGCCAGCAAGGGGAGGACCCAACCTGCAGCCACTGGCAGGATAACATCTGTGTCTGAATACTCCCCCGTGTGCTGTCAGGAAGAAAACCATAACCCTCTGCCACAGAGGCTGCTGTCTCAGATTAAAAATTACAGGCTCAAGTTGAATTCCCAAGATGTATTTTTTCACTCACTTTCAACAGGGGCTATTCTAGACAAGAGATCTTGTCACAAAGAAAATTGTGTTTAAGCAACGTTTTGAAAAAAAGGAACATGTTTCTAACCAATCACACTAATTAATGTATAATCTAAATGATGGCATGATCTAAAGCTAAATATGAAATCTGTAGTTAGCACAAAACTTCACTGAATTCTACAGCAAAGTGTAACAGACTTGTAAGAACTGACTGGAATCTGTTAACAGATCAATTCCTGTAAAAGCTATTCACATTTAACAAAAATATAAGCCAGGTGTAACACACATTCCTTTTACACCGTTTTTTTATTTCTATGAGAAGTTAAAAGTCCACATTTCTAAAGAGACCAATGATTGTGGACCTATCAGGCATGTAACTTGAAATATCTAAATCAAACCTGATATTTCAGATGGCAGATGGTTAATATACTTTCCAAACCAACTAACTTGAATAAATTGCTATACCCACATGAAACACATTTGAAAACTCAAACTGTAATTTCTGTTTCTGTAAGTTTTATTCTCAGTTCTGTGTGAACATAAGAGGATGAGGGGAAGCCAATGAGAAGGCAATGATTCTTGTAAAGGAACAAAAAGTGAAGATATACAAGATAAAATCATCAGAAGGCTACTGCAGAAGACAACACGTATCATTTTCATTGTCTTCAACTACGCAATTAATACTAATCACAGAGGTAACATCAGTTTTGCTGCACGGTGAGAAGCTGAAAAACAACAGAAGTTCTTCCAAGTTTAGGATTCATTTCAAGGACTGTTTGCACCATCTAAGGTGACAGGATTTTCCAGCACAGGCATATGCAGCTCTCCCTGAGAAGCTGCATCTCTCAGGTGATGAGGAAGGCTCAGGGATGAGGAAATTTCGGTTCCAGGTCATTGACCCTGAGGCAAGAAAACTAAAGACAAGTAATGGGACCCTCCTGGGTCTGGACTCTCTCAATCTGCCACACAACAACAACAACAACAGAAAGGGGGGGGAGCGCTTTTTTTTTTTCAACTAAATGCACCTCACTCATCTTAACAAATACTTTTCTGAGGACTGTGTGTGGAAAACAGAATTCTTTAGAGGAATTTGAGCAACTTTTGACTTATCCAAGCATTCAAGTCTGCATAGAGAGAAGGCTCCAGACTGCAGCTGAGAGGGAACTGTGCTTCTCCATTTAATGAATTTTCATAAATCATTAATGATCAAATGCAGCAAGCACAACCTTGTCACTATAAAGTGTTACTGACTGCACTGAATATTTAAAATGTCATAGGGCTCCACATCCAGAGCGTAATGTTTGTTCCAATTTTCTAAGAAAATATTTGCTGGACAAAAGCCATTGGAAAAAACCAAAAACCCTCTGGAAAGATGCTAAACCTCAAATGAAGGATTTCCAAAACTGCTCTATAGGATCCTTTCCCTCTACTCTCTCCAAAACCACATGAAAACTGGCACCAGTAAAAGCACAGCAAGGATGACATTTGAAAATGTCACACCAAGCATTTTGCACGTGCAGGAACGAGCAATGTCTTGGTGCTCCATGTCAGTGCCTGTGCCATGGACAGGAGGATTTTGGGACCAGGTCCCAGCACCCATCCTAAGGACATGGGGGCAAGTCAGCCACGCTGCATTCCCAGCTGGCAGCATCCACACACACACAGCTGAAGTTGGCAGGGCCACAACAAGCACTTACAGCATGAGTTGCTCCCAGTTTAGAGGGCCAAAGGCTGGGGGAAAGGGCAGGATGAGATGGAGGTGACCTGGCAGGCTACAGAGGTGGAGGTGTGCTGAGCAGAACAGGGGCACCCCCTGTCCCATCCCTGATTCCAAACACACAGGCTCACTGTTGTGACTAGATGGCAGGAAACATCTGCCCAGGCTTAGGCGAGTCAGACTAGTCCAAAATTACACTATAAAGAAGTTGGCCCTAGATGAAATTTCCAGATACACAGGACTCTGTCAGGCCATTACCATCCAAAGGATAATTACAATTCTAACAAGCTCTTTACATGTTTGAAGTGCAAAGCCAAAAACTAAGCCATAATTTTTCCAGTTTTCTGAGTATTTCCATTCTCTGGACATTGACTTTTGTCCAGAGAATGTCCAGGAATCCAAAGAAGCCAAACGAGGTCATGCCACTTGGTCTCTGAAATGCATGCAAAATATTTATCTGGCAACAGGTAAGAAAAACATGGGACTATAGAAACCTATAGAAAAATAGATCAGTCCCAGGATAATACTGTCATGGCAAAAGAAAACCAGAAGGTTGGAGAGAGCTGCAAAAGAGTATCAAGAACAGAATCACTAACGAGGGAATGAAGAAAATTACAAGAGCCTCTACAAATCTGACACACATCTATTTATCAGAATCGCAATTCAATATAATTTATTTTACTTCAAAAAATTGGTCCCATAATGAAAGTACTTAACAGGGTAGTGCAGGCAAAGCACTAAGTGCTCTGCTACAGCCTGAGTCTGTACTGGTGATTTTTTTTCCGTTTTTCTAACCTTTTTTACCCCTTTCTGACTAGCAGGCAGACAAAACTTTGAGGATTTGCTCTAACTTACAATTTCCCCCTTTCTGACTAGAACGTCACAGTCAATTAAATTGTAAAAACTGCTTGATGTAATGATTTTGCAAAATACTAAACCTACTGTTTATATATGATAAACCAACAATTTTCCACCTAAATGATTCATGCAAAGACTCTTATGACCTACTACCACTGACTGGAACAAACGTGACGTAAATCTCGAGCTGGATAATGCTCACACTATAAACCCTTCTTTCTCATAAGCGTGGATAAGTCCTGCATGCATCTCCTGTGAGAAATGTCTCCTCCTGACTGACGAGCATTACATAAAGTTAACAGGGCAGCATATGCCAGGCTGAAGTGAAACGTGTTCTGGATAAACTTTTTACTGCCATTTGGCATTGCTTCTGCCAGGGTTCATTATAAAATAAGTAGGGCATTTTATAACTACAATACACTACTGTAGTCATTTATAACCTGCAGCTGCGATGTGGTAACAAGAATGCCTAAACCTGTAGTTTCAGACTTTCATGTGCATCTCTTGTTCAGTGTAAATCAAATGCAGAGCATAATACCCCTTCTCTCAAAAAAGGTTTTTCAGCTACAAGAGTTGCTAATGCCTGGCTTATGATCAGTCTCTGAAGATGAGGCAGAAGGAGAAAAATTATAGAGAAGTAGAATTAAATAGAAATAGGAAGCCCATCTGCTGTCACAGACTGGAAAGTAATATAGGCGATCCAAAGGCAACCTCAGAGCACTTGCTTTTTGAAATATCTGAATTACTAAAGCAGGTTGGATCTTTACCACCAAAAATCATTAGCAGGTTGTGCTCCATGCAGAAAGGACCTCATCCTTTTGGGCAGGGCACACACCCAGGTACATCCAGCACTGGCATCCTTGGCAGTACCAGGATGGAGAATCAGCAGCTCCTCCCTTCTGATCAAGGGCTTTTGATCTCAATCTGACCCAGATCTCTCCTAAATCATGCTACTTGGTCCTTGAAAATTTTATTAGGGTTCTGGGCAGGCCTCAATCTACAAAATGAAATGTCATTCTTTCCTTCCTTCAGACTGAGAATGTGGGCAATCCCTGCAGGCAGGGCTCTGGCAGCGCAAAGATGTCAGCAGACAGTGAGAGACCAAATCCTTCACATTTCAGCTATTCAGAACACCCATACCAAAAGACACAGCAAGCAATGCTCTTTTTTCTTTCCTTCTTCTCAGCAATCTGACTGCCAGTCACGTGAACACCCTCTATGTGCAGGTGTAAACCCACCACCTGCAAAGTCAGGAGGTCAGAAATGGGCTGCCAACAAGGACATAGATCCTGCTGCACATTAACACTCTCAAATCAGGACTTCTCATGTGCAGTGGATTTACAACAGCCAGGCTAGAGGAACTGTTTCTTCTAACGCCTCTAGGCAAGCATCAGAAAGTGTTGCCCAGAGCCCTCCCTGCTGACTTTTATTACAATAGCTACAGCCTCCAAAGTCAAAAAATCTAGCTGTGTACTTCCCTGAGTATTTATTCAAATGGACAAATATACAATAAAAATCCCTGCTTTTTGTCAAAGGCTGATAAGAGCAAGCAAAGGAATTCATTAACAGGCTCAATAATAATGCAGATTTCTGTCATTTTAGGATTAGGTCTCCTACAAGAAGACAAATGCTTTTCCATTAGGACTAACTTCCAGAGGCCAGATGTGTTTCTTACAGCCACTAAACACAGGAGACATGCAGAGCTTTGAATTGGGAGAACTTGCATCACCTTCCTGACTCCCAACAGCATTTCTCAATGATTTGGGCAACTCAACAAAAAACTCACCGTTATCTTGATTACTCTCTATGCAGCAAAAGAAATTGCCATGTTCCCAATTTCATTAAAATCACTGTATTGTTATAATGATTGACATACAGTGTCATCAAATAAAGCAAAGGTGGACAGAGACTGTCATACCTAATTTCTATCTCAATCACACTTGAACTGCTTATATAGTAGATGTAGCTGCTTTAAAAAGAACATCCCTTGGGATCAATTTGCCTGACAGCTACACCACATGGAAGGCGCCTACAGACTAGTAGCTCACCTGAAGAGGTACAAGCCCTCATTATCTGAAGGGAAAACTGGCTCTTTATTACACCCATATTTAGAGACCAAGGTTCAGTTACAGGCAAGCTCATGAAGCAGCATCCAGTTTGCAAAGACAAGGACAGCTGTGATCATTGGGATCACTGTTGAAGGACACCTAGGTCCCAAATTAGGGACAGAGCTGTGCAGATGACACTCTTTTCTGGTGGGTGTTCCTGCCAACTCTGCTGTTTGCTCCCAGTATTGGGGCCATATACCCCAGACATGATTCACCATGACTAGAGTGAAATCTGCAAGACTGAAGACGTCTCAAAGCTCTTCCAAGTAACCAAATGCCAATAGTAAGGAATTCCAGAAGAAATTCCCAAGTGTGACTGTGCAAAGAAGTGTCAGGTGAGATTTGACATAGGTAAGACCATATAAAAGGGGGAAAACAAGCTAAATCACACCTCAACAATACTAAGCTCAAAACTTGCAGCTACAACTTGGAAGATCTAAGGGTCATTGACAGTTCTTCTAAATCAAGATGTAGCAGCAGCCAAAAAAACAAAACAGCGAGCAAATTTTGGACATCACAAGGCAGGGCACAAAGAACAAGGAGAGTGTCCACATAATGAGCACCACATATTGAGTCTAGTACTGCATCTCAAGACAGGTGGAGTAAGGGAAATGACAGAGACAAGCAAGCAAATAGTTAAGAAGATAAGGCAGCTGCCCCAGGAGGAGAGATGAAAGAGGCTGAGACTCTTGCTTGGAGAAGGGAAGATTGAGGACAGCCTGACTGAGGTTTACAAAGTCATGGAGGTACAGAATAAATTGAATCAAAGTGGATACTTCTTTACACTGGGGTAGTGAACTCACGGAACTTGCTGACATACAGAAGGCTGTGGAGTTAGAGAGAGTTTCAGGGTCAGAGAGGGTTTGGATAAATTCCTGAACAGCAGGTCCCTAAACAGATCCTGAAGGGAACAGACAGGTATGTGTCCCTGTGAATTCTCCAACTGAGCACGCTGGGGAGTATGAGCAGACTGCAGAAAGCAGCCAGGTTTCCACAGCTCTCCCTAAATACCATTTCCAGCTTCACTGCTGGAGACAGCCCTGGGCTAGACAGGCTGCAGCTGAGACTCAGCAGGATATTACTAATGTTCTTATCACTCCCATTCAATCTTTTCAAGAGAACCTCAGTGAAACTAGCAACAGGAGGTTGCGCTGTTCCCGTATCCCCCATCAGTACTTCAGAGTCATCAGGAGAGGGTAACAAGACTCAAGGGGATGTCCACACAGCTACCTTGCAGGAACAAACTAAACCTAGACCGTTCCCAAGCCAGGCATCACAAGGGCCACTCTCCCCTTCTTTATCCTTCCGCTGCCACCTGACCCCTAAAACAGCCTTGTACAACTTCATCACCTCACACAACTTCATCACCTTCTTTTTTGAGAAGCACAGCAGAGACAATTCTGAATGGCAAATCCATTATCTTTGCCCAACAACACCAAAAACACAGCAACAGACTCATGCCTACAGCACCTTTCAAATTCTTCCTCCGCATAAGGTATCACAAAAAACAAACATCCAGATTTGAAATAGTAGCAGCCATGCAAATCCAGAGGAATTAACTCAGTTGTCTCCTCTCCGGGCTAAACAGGCCCAGTTCCCTCAGCCTTTTCTCATAAGAGAGGCGCTCAGGCCCCTCATCATCTTCACAGCCCCTCCATGGGACCCTCTCCAGGAGCTCTGTGTCTTTCTTGAACAGAGGAGCCCAAAACTGGACACAGCACTCCAGATGTGGTCTCAGCCAGGGCTGAGCAGAGGTGCAGGATCACCCCCCTCGAGCTGCTGGCAATGTTCTTCCTAATGCAGCCCTGAATGCCATTGGCCTTCTTGTTCACAAGGGCAGGGCTGGCTCGTGGTTAACTTGTTGTCGACCGCAACTCCCAGAGCTACTTTCCAGTAGGTCAGTTCTGTGCTGGTACATGGGGTTAATCCTCCCCAGCTGCAGAACCCTGCACTTGTTTTGGTTGAATTTCATTATGTTCCTCTCTATCCACATCTCCAGCCTGTCCAGATCTTGCTGGATGGCAGCACAGCACTTTGTGGTACCAGCCATTCCTCCTCAGCAAACCTCCCAAGGCTGCACTCTGTCTCTCCATCCAGAGCACTGATGAATACAATGCACTACACCTGAATCAGCACAGACCCCTGGGCAACACCACTGGCTGCAGGACTCCAAGCAGACTCTGCATCACTGATCACAACCAAGGTCCAGCATAGCACCTCTCCTCATTGGCTCTTCTGTCATTTGGAGAAGAAAATTATCATCAGCACAGTCCAGGAACCTCCTGGACTGCTTACACCCTGCTGTGTTTTCCCTCCAACAGGTATCAGGGTGGTTGAAGTCCCTCATGGGGACCAAGACTTCTGAACATGAGGTTGCTCCTATCTGTCTTTGGGGGACCTTATCCATCAGTCTTCCTGGTTGGGCAGCCCACTCTCTATAATGTCACCGTGAAATTATCTCATAGTAGTTTTAAAGTTCTATTTATAAAGTCTAATAATCCCATCATTGATTACAGTGACTGTATTCAAATTATAAATCCATTAGCTGCTCAACAATGAAATAAAATCAATAATGCACGTAAATGGGAAAAAAGGAATTTAAATGCATACATTAATGTCACTTGAAGTAGCGCTATTTTATGCACCGTCTCTAACAAAACTGTGTCACATCATTAGCAATAATGTGAAAAATCTTTTTCAATTAACAGAGCTGATTTGATGCTATGTTCACTAAAGTGGCAATCCATTCCATTAAACACACACATATGAAATGCTTGAAATATCTATGAACTCTATCCATACATCATAAATTCTCTCCTAAGTGCTGAAACACAAAAATAGATACATCATTTTCTATTGATGCTTTTTAAACCTCCTGTCAGAAGCTACCAGGCAGGGCACTTCAGTGACTCTAGTTGCAAGTAACAAAGAGCACCAATTTTTGCCCCATGCTCAGCTGCTCGTGCCACAAAACAAGGGGAGATGCTTTCAGCAATGCTCATACTGTGCACAGCTCAACCATCTGAAGGCCCGCACCCTCAACATGCCATCATTCCAGCAAACAGCCTGCTGAGAAAATGTCAGATTCAAAGCACTTTCAAAAAAAAAAAAATCCAGATGATGTTCAAATACTATTCTACACAAGCAGGACAACTGGGCAATCCTACCTGCATACAGCTGTGCAAATCAGTTCCTTTCATGTGCTATACCACTGCAAGACTTTCACCTCCACCAGCCTGCAAACCACCAAGGTCTGAGCTCAGCCTGAATTTATTTGGTTTCTCTGCTGCACTAACTTCCGAAGCCAAAGGGTATTATTCTTCTGCAGCCCACCCTTAACCCATGTAGCCCAAGCAACAGTAGCCTCGTAAAAGCTGTTCTTTCTCAAATCTTGGATGACACCACTTTTGAGCTACAGCCAAAAAGTATGAACCTTCCTTGTAGGTAGTGCTGGGGTGGCATGGGGTGCATTGATTATCAGTTCACCGAAGGATTTATAGTGGAGCAAATTCAGAGTATAAATGGAACAGCAGGAAGCAAAAGAAGCTGGAGGGAGCAAAGTGAACAGAAAAGGCCAAACAAACAAGCTGAAAGGCAAGAGCAGAAAATTTAAATATTTGGGGTATTTAGTGTAGCTTGTGATACATTTGTCAGTTGAAAGAAATGGACTGTGGACCAAAGGTAAATCCAGTGGATTATTATTTCCATATAATCTCTAAAGTCTGCTTGTCTTAAATCTATCTCTGATGAGTTATAGGTGAAGTCTGGGCAAACATTCCTTATTATTGCCTGTTGGCTTCAATTGTCAACAGAGGCAAGTATGGACTTGTTTCCTCATGAGAGCTGTAATAGCAACTGTTTAGCCTGGAGGGGTGAAAGATCAAAAGAACTGGTTTCAGGTGGTAATTTGAGCCACAAGAGGGTCTGAGTTCTCAAATAGTTACCCTGTCCCACAGCTGTAAAACCAATACTATGGTGGAAGCGTCAAACACAATAAAAAGAAATGCAATCCACACCTTCACCCAAGGAAATGTTCATTTCCATCTTGTAGCAAACAACCTTTCTGTTAACTCTTAATATTTTTCCTATATCACTCTGATACCTGGCAATACATTGAAAAGTAACCTCGTTTTCACCTTCAGCATCCTACACTGGCAACAATCTAGAATAAGAGAGCAAAAAGGTCCCATCAACTGCACGAAACAGAGCTGTCAGCTGCACGTCTAAGGCTGAATTTCCAACCCACTGTTTCTAAGCCAGTCTGCTCCCTGGCTGCTGGGGCAGGGTCTCACTGACAGCGGCAGCGTTGTCCTCCCACATCACAACCCTCCCTCTGCATTTGCCAAGGCAGCAAAGCTCAAAGCAAGGCATGACTGCCCAGCTGACATGCAGCAGACACAGCAAAGGTCTTTTCCGTGGGAACATAAGTTAGGTTAGTATGAGAATGCATTTAGTAACTTGGATGAAATGGTTTCCTTCTGCCATTGAGACTTTTTATGGAGGGTGACCAACATTCACTTTAAAAATTTGTATTTTTTGCCACCCCCTTTCCTTTATGTACTTCCTCTACAAGAGCAGTGACACCAACACTACTGGAGCTAAAGAGAAAACAGAAAAGCCTCTGTGCAATGCCTGCCTCACCATCTGTCTAAAACTGACTTCTTCAGGATCAACACGTTACATGTGGAGTCTGAGAAATGTCCCAAAGCTCAAAGACATCCATATGTCTCACGGACAAGATTTATGGTCAATGCACTGTATTTTAATTGTTTCATTACAAAATATATTTCCCACATTGTATTAATAAAAGGTCACTGAAAAAGCTATCAAGAAGGGGTTTAAAAATTAATTTAAAAATCCACTTGGCATGACATTTATCAAAGTAAAAAAGTAAATGCTGGAAAGTAAATCTTGTCATTGTTCTGTTTTCCACAGTCAGCTTTTTATTGCATCTTTTAAACAAAATGTAAGTCACCCTTGCTATAAACAAACAAAGAGGCTTTAAGGAAAGTCAACAGAGGCTGAACTACTCTCAGACAAATCCATCTGGTTTAGATTAGGGTAAGCAGAAGACTTACTCAAACTACAGGAAAGCATGAATGGTGACTAAAACAACTCACAGATTTTTCACATAAGACAAATAAATGTAAGTTCTTTAACTTTAGAGTCTATGCACCCATTTACATGTGTTGTGCTGTGGGTGAACCCTCCCTCTCTGAACCTCACAGACCCAAGCAATAAACTCATACCCAAATTAAAATTTGTGAATACTCTCAGGAACACACATTGAGCTTTTCATAATTTTACAATTTATCATACATAGGCTTTGAAAGTTTTACTTAAGGTACTTTAAATTTTTTAGTGCTCCAACTTTTTCAATTTCTTAATGGTGAATTTTTTAAAATATTTTTAAATCCAATTACAAACGGGTAAGTATTCAAGGAGCCACAACACTTTGCCTTATAACCAGTGCCAATTGTATATATTCACTAAGAAACACAGTGTGACCGGGATTTCATTTTGTGTAAGATGAAAGGAAAAGCAATTTGCAAATAAGCTCTATTTCACTGAGATGTCTTTGTATCACATGGCATGGCTACTTTAGCACTTTCATGCAGTACATATTATGCATAACACTGCATAATAATAACATAGTGAATTTAAAATACACAATAAGACCTCATTTTTCCTACAATACACAATAAACTCAGATAGTTCTAATAGGTGTACAAGGTATTTTCAGTGGTTCTAATGTTCTACCTCTCAGCCACATTCCAACACATCTGGGAAGCCCAAACTCCCCTCAGTCCTCCTCTTTTCCATTAAACTGGGTGGCAGTGCTGAGCACTTTTAATGGTTTTTTTTTTTTTCATTTGAGTAGTAACCTTATATTCACTTGTCAAGTCTAGAACTAAAAACGTCAATATAAAACTATTTATTAATTATGGTTGTCAGGTGTCCAGCACAAATCAGCTGTCTTACCCAGAGTTATACCAGCTCCCTCCTCTCCACTGTGTTCACTGTCTGCTCAGACAACTTATCACTGCTACTGGTGATTATTTTTTGTAATTTTTCGCAGCAGGCCGCTAGGGTAAAGCAGCTGATTACATCTTCACCTTTTGCACCTTGATTGCAATCCTAGTCTTCCCCTCCCCGAACCTTCCTCAGGATCCTTAATTACTGTTCCTCTTCACAGCTCCCAAAGCCCATGGTTATTATTTTGGTTTGAGCAGCACCCACACTATGCCTCAAACACACGTTCCTGTTCAAAAAATTTATAATCTATATAATGGATTTTTCACACTTGAACTCCAAACACATATTAAAAATTTACGATGTCCTGCACTTCTGACCCCCAACATTCAGCCCAGAAGTGTTTTCACAACCATAAGTGACATTACAAGGTAATACATGCGAGTTTGGGGAGGGAGATGAGAGGAGCTGAAATCAAATCTCTTTTTTTTTCCCTCTCCACAGCCAATTCCACTACCGCCACCATTAGAACTAACCATGAACAAAAAATACGGCTCCTGGAGAAATGTGTGTGGCTGCAAGGTCTCCTGAGGTTTGGCAGATGTACACTGGGGTGTATTTTCACATCCAGAAGGCACTGGGGACACAGAAGCCTGCATCCAAAAAGGGATTTGCTCCTCATGACCTACCTGGGCTCTACCAGCACCAGCACAGGCACCGTTGGTGGACAAGGCAGGCCAAGACAGACATCCAAGATGAGAAGGACAGAGAATCTCTTGGAAGTGCCTGTTGGTCTTCCACAGCCACAAAGGAAGCCTCAGTAATTATGTTATAATAAATACCTGGGGTTTTGGCAATTAAAAATACCTGAGATGAACCCCAGCCTTTACCTTTGTCTTCCAAAATTTGTAAAATGAATCCTGCCCACTTCATATGCAGCAGTGAGTTAAATCACTGGGAGGGTAGGCATTGGGTAGGAGCCTCCCAGCAGGGAGGTCAACGCTTGTTTCAAGTACTCTTTGCTAAGGAAAAAAGGCATAAGTACAGATTCCCAGTAAAACAGGAGTATTTACGGGTGTCACAACCAAGAGTGGAAACTCCCTGCAAAAACAGCCATCTTTTTCTTCTGCATTTGTGCAGTGTGTTGCCTAAATGGGGGCTGAAGTCTTCAAAATCCAGTCACACATAATAAATAGTACATTCAGTACTGTTTTTTCTACTGCAATAGTTCTTGCTCCAGAATTCCTCTAGCCAGACCAGCTTTGCTCCACAAGACGGGAAGTATTACTAAAGACAGACATCACTATAAGTATGTATATGCAATGTTCTCTTCTGGGTTAATCTGAAACATAAACCCTGTCTCTAACTTCAGGAAAGAAAAGACAAAATTATCTCTCTAACCAGTAAAAAGAAAAAAAAGTAAATAAATCAAATAAACTTTTCTAATAGGGAAGGAAGTTCAGATGTGAGAATCAATATAACTCAGAAAATCCCAGTCTTTGAAAAACTGTAAAATGATGTAAGATAAGCATTGGACAAGAATGTCCTGCAGTGGATACAGTCCTAGACAAGGGCTAGACTAGCTGTTTCCTGAAATCTCTCCAATCCTATTTCCTTCAACACCTGTGATTCCTCAGGGGAAGAGCGTAGGGGAAGCACCCACCCAAACAACTTCATCAGACACAAGGCTCTTAACAATACAAAAGGCAGTGGAAGAATTCCGACAGACACAAGAAGCACCGTCTGGAAAGAGATGCACTCACAGTCTTCAGCAACTACATTTGGGCTTAAATGAATAAAATAAATAAAGAGAGAGGAGAGATAAAATAACCTTAAGACTAGCTTCTCTCCTAAAACTGCTTATAAATCTAAACGATCCTTGCAGATGACTGGATCACATCCAAGCTGCCTCCAACACTCACAGTGTTTGTCCTCTCGTTAAAGGTCACTGTTTTCCAGGCTACTGAGTTTCTTTGCACATTTCTAAATCACACTTAAGCTCTTCTGCATTATACACATTTTTCCTTCACAGGGGTTAAATGAGGCAACAGTTTTATCTTAGAATAGCGTAGTGGTTAGGGAAGACCACATCTATCAGTCAGCATGGTTAAGCAGGAAGAAATCTGTAGCTGGCTGTTACTGAATTATTCAGGACAAGAATAAGGGCAGACAAAGAATGAGCAGACAAATGGAAATACTCCTGCTTTCAGAATGCAGGCGTCCTAGCCCAGCAGCTTTCCCATTTTTCCTTCTCTATTTCTGTGATACACAAAAAACTTAAAAGGCAATTTAAAGGTCACGTCATACACCATACACCGTGGCCAAATTGATCCCTAATGCATGGAGCAACATTTTAGAGAAAAGCTCTCATAGCAGAAGTTCCTTATAAACTATGAAGAGCTGAATGGGCCATTTTCCCTTTCCTCAGTGAATGACCTGATGTCAGTGGAGATTCACTGGATTTAAATGGGAACCTCTCAGAGGTGGAATGTACGTGAATTCACTAATTTCCTTAAGAGAGAAAAGTATGGGAGGGAGGAATCAAGTCTCCAAGCCTTTTCTGGAAGGAAACACAAGTCAGCCTGGAAAAGTAACGTTACACAGCAGCACTCAAATATTTATCTCTGATGATCTTGGAGCTCAACCAGCTGAAGCTACCAAGCAATATTAGGTAGTGTTTACATACAACAGTACATAAGGCATTATGTTAAATTTAAACCTGCTTGGCACCAAAATATCTGATCTGCTATGTCAACTTTAAGTGAAAACCAGTACTTCAAATTGTACACATTTCATTATTACATACATTCCCCTGTTCACTACCTGAAAACTGGTCAGGAATAAATCTTAGTCAAAACCAGCCACATATTGAATCCTTCTTAGCACAGTTCCATAGATAGCCACATAATGAACTCGCTTTTAAAGGTAACATGCACCTCTATAAAGCTTTTCCATTTCCCACATGAGTTCATAAAATGCACACAGAATACAGGAAATCAACATCAAGGCTTAAAATCCAAGTGCAGTGACATTCAGAGGCATGTGGCTCTGAAGCAACCTCCTGAGCCTCTTCCTCAGCAGCAAACTGTTTTGCAACATATCTAAGCTGCAGATTAATGCTGTGCATCACAGTCCATCAAGAGCAACGGCTGAACTGCACACAGTGTTAGAAGCTCAGCACTAGACTTGAGGGTCAAGTTCATCTTTGATATAATCTCATGAAGCTCCCAGAGCTTCACGTGTGACAAACTTGGCCTTTTGTGTTTTTCAAAAGGGGTTACCAGGTATGTGACAGACAAATAACATCACCTGCATACATGAAGCTAAAATAGGTGTAAAAACATCTGAGGAAAGGATCTCACCATGTCAGATAAAAAAGCAAATTCCTCGTGACATCTGACAGAACATCTTTCAAAGCTCTTTAACTCTACAACTCTTGAAACGTGGCTTAGAATATCACTAGCTGATCCCCACAAAGATAAATATGTATAGCTCTCAAATTTTATCTGTATCTCTCTGTATGTCCACATGCATGCAAACAAAACTCAAGCAGCTGAATTGTCACTACTTACTAGACAAGCCTGGGGCAGGAAGCTGTTCACTCTGGAGATACTCCACATGCCCTCGAGGTACTGCTGAGCTTGGATGGTGACGGAGCTCAGGGCACCGCTGAGACCGCTGGGGGCCACTGTCACTTGGACGCTGGAGTTGGGAAAACCGCCCACGCCTTGGGACCATCCGAGTCCTTTCTTCCTCTCTGCCGCAGAGAAGAGGCTGGGCGACTTTCCAGGCTGCCTGCCCACCTGCCCAGCAATGAGTGGCAGGTCTCTCTGGGAAGAGACAGTGACCATCCTGGGTACCACGCTGGTCACTGCCCCGGCGCCGGGCGGGAGGTCGGGCATCTCCGGGTAGCTGAGGGTGTGCATCATCTGAATGGCTTCCTGCTTCAGCTGATTCAAGTGAGTGGCACAAGTGTCGCATCTGCTCTCTCCTTCATTCCTGTTTTTCTGTAAATAGTCAGGCACTTGAAGCTTGTCAAAAATTAAAGCTGATAATCGTGGGTCCTAAAGAAGCAAAGAAGGAGGGGAAAACATATTCAGTTAAAGTGGTACAGAAAGATAAAAAGGAGAGAAAAGCAGAAAGTTCTCTGATTTGCTCTCCACTCACGGAAGTACTTTAAATCTGTTCTTGTAACTCTCAGCATTTTCCCACTGAATACCCTAACAGGCCCGCAGTGGATTAATAAACCATAAGTGAATTCATTTGTATTAGACCCAGCATGAAAATTATCATCAGAATTAAACAGTGGAGCTGCAGTGCTCTTGATAACTGCTCATTCTTCTAATTAACTCTCCTTTGGAGACATCTAAAGCGTCCGTGTTTCCCATGCTCAGGAACAATGTTCGTTGAGATGCTGAACCTACAAATACCATAACTCTATTCAAAGGCATATCACCATCAGAAACCCAGGAAAATTAGACTTTAAAGTATTTTAAAAAATTAATGTGTGACCTGGTAAACGTTTTGCTGCCCTTACCCTCAGAAATGATTAATCAAGTGGCATAAAAGCCAGTTTACATGGTGCTGCCCACAGGACTGTTATTTCTGATCTTTGCAACCCAGATGGTCACAATATTCCCTTCTGCTACAGTTGCTTTAATGAGAAATAGATTTGAGCCTACAGCCATGTGTGAAGGTGTGACAATGTGCACACTAAAACCCTGATTTAAAAGCAACACCTATTTTGTTTCCGCAGAGCAATTCCCCACCACCCCTTGGCTAGTTCCTTTAAAGGCTGCTAAGACATTTTAAAACCCAGCACCATGTTTCCACTTCAGAGATAGAGTTACCTATCTCCTGAAACACACAAATGCCTTCCCATCCCAGGCCTGCTACTGTAAAGATTAGTCAAGAGATTAAATCCAGCCCTGTCATAAATCTGCTATCGAGACTAACACCAGGCAGTAAAACTGACCCAACTTCACACACTCTCATAGAGCTCTCTAAACAATTAAGGTTTTAATGAAATCACAGCACAGCCAAAGGTTTATTTGTATAATTATTTTAAATGAAAATATTTAATTTTCTTGTTAATAAGTAGGACACACATAGCTGGTAAATCAGCCATCCAACATATGCTGGGGATATCCCCAGATTGGCACTTGTTTTTAAAAATGTATTACTTTATGCCAAGCTGCAATTGCTCTCCAGAAAATTAATGTCCTATTAGAAAACTAATTCTGGTTTTAATTACAATGCACATCAATAAAACTCTTTAAAGAACTCTTGGCACTGGTACTTCGGCTTTGCTCTGAATTCAGAAAGTACTAAAATACTGCTTAACTTCTGCAGCAGCAGCACAGAATTTATCTCATGTTTAGCTGTTGGACTACTCCTGCAATAGTTTTCATCTCTCACGAGACACAGTACAGTGTTGATAGATACCATTGTAAGTATATCTAGCATCACATAATTCCACAGCCAAAAGCCATTAACCAAAGTTGCTCTTTCTGCAATAATCTAAATTATTGTTTGTTGACTTAAAATAAAAAACACTTCTCAGGCTAAGAAAAGCTACTCCTGCCACTGACTGAACAATAAATTGATTCACACTAGTGAACCAGCATAAAAAGTGAAGTGAAAGATAACTGTTTCATTTTTGTCTCTCCTCTTTATTGAGGTTTAGATCCTGCTAAAAATGCCTTTGAAGTTGCACCATTTGCTTACCCTCATGAGGAAGAAAATTCTTTCCCACCAAACCTCCCAGAAGACGGTAATACTAAATTAAGAGATATTAGTCAGGAAAAAAAAAAGTAATTAATATTTTAGAAACTTTTTTTTATCCCTTAGCAGAAAGTGCTATTGGTTAGACTGAAAAAAACAGAAAGACTCAGTGCTGCAAGCACTATTTAGCCTCAGGCAAAACAAAGGCCATGTAGTCTATCTCCCAAGAAAAACAAACAGCTCCGTGCTCAGTGCTCCTCAGAAACTTCTCCAAGGGAGGGCCCTCTGAGCAAATACTCGCTGAGGCTGAGACACAGCCATCTATTCAAACAGCCCCAAAACACAGCACCTTCCAGTGCCAGTGCCCCGTCTGCGGCCAGGCACATCCCGGGCTCGCTCCTTTGATCCAAGTTGGGCACACAAGGAAGCACCTGCACGTCCCAACTGCGTGAGCCTCATCTGGCAATGTTTAAATTGCTATCAAATGTCAAAAGTTTCAAATAAGCAATTAAAGCGAATTACTAGGTGAAACAGGCTTCTCATTTAAAAGAAATTACTTCTTTTGATGTAAAGAAAATTAATGACCCCAATTCTAGCTCCATAAACACAGTTTACAGCGTAAGGCAGATCAGAGTCAGGCCTGTCTCGCAGTTACAAAGAAATCAAGTGGATGTCATATTAAAGGGGGGAACAAAAATAAATTTTAAAAATATATATATTTAGAAAATTACACAGAGCAAAGCTTATAGGTACATAGCATGCCAAATTTAAACCTCATAATTTATTTGTAGTAAAAAATAAAAAGAAACATCTCATTTCCAATGAGATTTTGCCAAGCTTTACAAGGAGCCTCTTAACCCACACATCCAGCCTCTGTGACCCCCAGTTCTCATTGTGCCCAAGCTTCTCCACCACCTCAGGGAGGGCCCAGCTGGATAGTTAGATTACTTTTATTTTTCCACTCTGAGAGACAAAAGCACCTGGCTAATGGTTGGGCGTGAAGGCCAGAGGAAACACAAGTTACTGTTAAAAGCATTAACCATAACTTAAAAGTTTAGCCAGCCCCATTAAAGAGGTTTTACTGCCCAGTGACAATGCCTGGTCCTGGGGAGCCCCTGCCTCGGCAGCTCACGTCCAAACACAGCTAGGGTGGAAGTTACACTCTCGTGTTTAACAGAGGGAAGAAATAAAACTTGAGTGACCAAATGTGTGACACACACGAGGAGGGGTGAAGCAGCCAAAGCCATCCTTGCTACAGCTCCACCAGCAGACAGGCAAGCCAAACAAAGGGAGTATGCAAATCGCAAATCGAGGGGAATGGCACAAAAATTAAACGTACAACATACAAGCCTCTGTTCCAAACTGTGCTCCAAAACCTCTTTAGTCTGCTGTGCTACATGACTACATGCTACAGAGAACATGACTCTTTTGTTCCTTCACAGCATAAAGTATGCTGTCTTTGTCACACCTACTTTCCTAAATGCTCTTCTTTCCTCCTGAACAAGCAGGATAAGCAGAATACTGTGATGCTGTAACATTCACAGCTTCCCCTCCCACTGCAGAAACCAGAAACCTAATTTCAGACTCAGCTTGTTAACTTTTGCAGACAAATTTTAGATCTTCAAACATCACAGACTGTTAGAATTGTAAAATAAATGGTCCCACTAGGAACTGAGGAGACCAGCAGCCCCCAGCAAGGTCAGGGCATGAGATAATTACATGTTCTTATATGAGGACAAATTTTCTGAACGCTTGAATTTACCACTGCTTTTCAGCAAGCAGTTCTTACAGACTTGCCAGCTGCTGCTGGGAGATTAAACACACACATGCAAACTGCCTACATGAGAGGAGCTCGCAGAAAGGGTCTGCAAGTTCAGCTGGGCAGGATGGTAAACTTGGAAAACCAGGATTGCGCTCCTGCTGGAACACACGGCAAAACACCCCTCTCCTTCAGCACGGGAGCATTTAGCCTTAAGCCTGCCTTCAGGCTTTACCTCTGAAACCGGGAGAAGGGAAAAGGAGCACAGATTTAAAAGCACACCCAGCAACTTGCAACAGCGAGAAGGAAACAGTCTCTAATTCAGGCTTCCCTCTCTGATGTACCAGCTCAGCTCTGCTGCCTCCACATGAAAGCAAGGGAGGACCGAGCAGGGTCTCAGCTATGGGGGTAACACCACGTGCTGCATGGGGGGCACACAAACAAACCCACATTTCACAACTGTAAAATACTACATCCCCAGACCACTGCCCTTGAAACTACAGACATAACTCAAAGCAACTGGGATGTGGCCAAAGGCCAGTATCTCCAAAAATCCCTGCTACAGCTTAGACACCAAAGTCATAGCCAGGTTTTCAAAGCATGAAACACTCAATTACCCTCCTGGACCTGAACTATTCTGAGAATTTGAAGCAGTTTGTCAGTGATAACTGCACTTAAATTAGATTATTTTGAATTATAGCTCAATCTGTAATTTCCCAAGTGCTTATAGTTTGCAGTTAGATTTTCTGTTCAACTAACAAGAAAGAATAGAGAGCTTTTTTCCATTGCAAAAGAGAAACAAAGATACAAGCTTTGAATCTTACCTGCAGCTACTGACTTCTAACTCCCAAACTAAGCAAGGGAAGAGGAGGCAGAAAAGCATCTGGATTCTCACTTAAGAAGTCCCTGAAGTAATACCCACCCATCTGTAACCTAATCCTTTCAGCGAGGAACTGTGCACAGAGTGCGAACAAACGATGACGAACAAATGATGAAAAGTCAAATTGCCAGCAACCGTCCTCAGTAATTACTCGCAATTTTGCCTGGCACTGGTTTCTGCAGTGCGAGTGTATCCGGAGCAGTATTCTGAATTGAATTAAATTAAAGTCTTGATATAAATACAATTTAGGAGAAAGAAGAATCACTGAATGTCGCACTGAAATATATAATTAAACACAGACTGAGGTGAACAACATTTTGAAAGGATGCTTTTGGAGAAAGGAATGCACTATCCCAGTGCAAAAGAATCAATGTTAATGATTTTTTGTCTTAATTGTCCTTCCAGATCTCTG
>VYZR01037892.1:13416-25235 GCA_013400675.1 Oxylabes madagascariensis | reverse complement strand
GACTGCACACAGTAAATAAATTGAGGAACACTGGAAATTAAGCATATTGTGGCAATTTTAATTACATGCCTTTTAAGGATTAAGTTTTGGCTTTAGTCTGTTCCCTTCGTTGCCCTAGTGTTTAAGAGCAAATTTAATAAAAATGGTCTGATTGGGCACCGTCAAGTAACTTCTTTTAATTTGCGGCTAACATGACATGAGCTCCCAGGGAGTTTTTTTATGAAATACTTCAAAAATGTATCAGNAATTCCATTTGTTGGCAATTTATTTATGTTTTTGTGTTGCTATTAAGAAGACTCTATTAGCAATAGAGAATTAGTTAAGTCAAAAGCTTTCAAACCAAAAGCAGAAATGTGCATTTAATGGGACTTGTAAAATGAACCAGTCATTCTGGGTTAAGAAGCCTATAAGGAGAAAAATATAATGGAGAAAATTCATCTATTCCACAATAACATAATATATATTTTCATGCAAAGAAAAAAAGATGTCAGTTAAACCAGTACTCGTCAAAAGCCAGGAAATAAGTATTATATAGAATGAGTTAGAAGAAAATTACACACATTGTCAAAATGAAATATCTTCACAAGATACTCTGAATTTTGGGATTCGTTCTGGCCTCTGAGATATTCTGTAAAACTCCCACAGGAATATCAATGTGCCTTTAAAGTAAAGAAACTCAAACACAAACAATCATGTTTCCTTCTAGTTCATAGAATTTAGAATATTCTTCAATATTTTCCATAGGCTCCCTCTCTACTTCCTTCCTTTACAATGCTTTCTGAGTTTACTTTTTTTCTCTTTTTTGCAGTAAAATTAATTTAGGATGAAAGCACATCCAGAGGTTTCCTGCTACATGTCCTTTCTTGTGTGGATATGCATAAATACTAAGCTGTGTTATGCAGGTTTTCATAGTAGAGCATACAGACAACTTTTCACTGTGCAGAAATTAACATTCTGATGTGATAACAACAACCAAGCCCATTGCTTAGTCAGTGGTAACTGATAGCTTCCACATTTTCATGTATCTAAACCACAGAAAAAGCCTTTGAAGATGCTTTGTAGGGTAGATGTATTATTTATTTTGTTATTGCTGTTTATATTGCAAACAAGATGTACACAGATGCATACCTCTGTTGGTTTTGTGCTAAACACTTACGTACAAATTCAGAGACTCCTAAGCCAGTGCATTCAAGTTTATACAGACCTGGCACTCATTTACAAAGTATTCCTAAGCTCTGATCATATAAGCCATATGAATAATTATATCTTCAAATTTCAAAAATAGATAACCTAATAAGATCTGATTTTCCAGTTAAAAATCCTAGGGTCATGTTAGATTTGTCTCCCACAGAGCCCGACAAAACAAGGTCAGAATAAAACTTCTACCTTGAAAAGAACGAAACTTCAGAACTTATACTGATGATATCAGCAGTCTGTCTTTGGGAGGGACATGTGATGAGTTAAACCTGATCTCATATGCCATATGACTTCTGAACCAGCTTTTAAGTTTGGATTGACGATGGAAATGTAAAACAAACAAATAAACCCAGAAAGAAAACGAAACTCCATAAAATTATCTAATCTTTTGTGTCTTCAAGAAATATGTGCCATTTTTCCTTTATAAAATCTTTTGCATGGTCAGAATAATTTTTCTCACATGAGTTTCATTTGGAAGCTTTAAGTCATAATCTGATTTTATGAGGTTCACATAAATTATATAATATATCTCATCAGGGGAAAAAAGGGTTTTGGCAGCCTACTTACAGGGAAAAGTCAGTGAAAGGTTGATGCAGATGAAAATCTCATGGACAGCTTCATTAAAGCTGCTAAATGCTTCGTAAGTCTCAGTAGTGCTGAGTTCACAAGGATGCTGAAGTGCCTCTAGCCGGCTCTTTTTAGTAACAGCTCAGTTCTAGATATTTTAATTTTGGGTATAGGCAGATCTGCATAAGCAGAGCATAATTCTGACAAGCTTCTAAAATTGTAGGATGTCATAAAAGCAGGGAAAATGAATGTGTAAGCAAAGAAAGCTGTGGAGAAGAGAAAATGAAGACTTGGTTCTCTCAGTGCTTTGTACATGATGCTAAAGGAGCCAAGGCATTGTCAAAATTAAAATGAGAAAATAGGAAGACTTTTCAGAAAATCTGCTCAATCCTTATTATAATCCATAAAGTATCTTAAATAAATATATCATCTAGAATTTTGAAGGATTGTTTTCAATAGATCCTGCCTTTTGAAGGGCTTATTGACTAGTTATTATTGTACTCCTTTCCAGATGCTGGACTTCGTGATTTATAAAATACATATAACGGCATACTGACATTTGAAACTTCACAGCAATTAGTAAAGAAAAAGGTAAAAATAGATGAAAAAAAAAAAATCAAGTGCATGCGACAAAAATATTTTATTTGAAATATCCTGGATAAGAAATCAGAAAACAGTCCAAGCACTTAAAATGCTTTCTCAGGAGGGGAAGTGGAGGAAGATGCACTGATCTCTTCTCTGTGGTGGCCAGTGACAGGACCCAAGGGAATGGCCTGAAGTTGTGTCAGGGGAGGTTTAGGTTGGGTATTTGCAAAAGGTTCTTTGAGAGTGTTTGGGCACTGGAACAGCTCCCCAGAGAAGAAATCATTGCACCAAGGCTGACAGAGCTCAAAAAGCATTTGGACAAGGCTGTCAGGCACATGGTGTGACTCTTGCAGCTGTCCTGTGCAGGGCTAAGAGTTGACTTGATGATTCCTCTGGTTTCCTTCCGACTCAGGATATTCTGTGATTCCATAAGGTACACCATGGGCTAACATTGGAAATTACTTGTAGTATTCTTTCTGTAACACCATTTTTTTTTTGAAAAATATAGTCTGGGAAGACATGGTTTTCAATCAAGAATTGATGCTGAATGATGTTTAATGATCATTTATTGGCTCATTCTGCTGATTGCCTGACTCTTGAGTTGTCTAAATACTCTGTTGAATCTGCAAAATTTTTTTCACTTATCCCCACACTGAATATTTTTTTTTGGAACAGAGCAGAACTCATTCCAAATTCTTTCTCGCAGTTCAGTCTGGTAGAAAAAAAAGGGATGAATGAAATCTTTGAATCTGTAAAAAAATTAAGAAGTCTTAGATCTTCATATATATCACTGAGATACTGCTCATGAAATCCATAATTTTTAAAGGATGCTGAAAAATTGGGGCAGATGGAGGAAAAAAGCTATTGACGTATTCCTAAGATTAGAAAGTATCTTGCTGTGAGGAACTGAGCTCAGTCTGTTTATTTTATCTGAAATAAAATTGGGATTTCACTTGATTGCAACATATGAGTGTATATAGTGGTTAACAAAAAGCACTTAAATTGAGCAGAGAAAGACATAATGGGAGCCGGGTAACTGAGCCACAGCTACTTGCATCAGAAATTTGGGTCTATTTTTTAACAATGATGATAATTAAATGATGGAAAGAATTACTATAGGGTTGCTAAATTTACCATCTTTAAAGTCCTCAGGATGGCTGGAAGGAGTAATAATGTAAGACATTCTGCACTTCTTCCAGCTGAAATCCTGCTGGTTTGGGGGAGGAGGAGGATGCTACTCTCTCCTTCATACTTCTTGTTGTAAATGTGCCAAAGCCAAATTGGATTGTTTTCTCAAAATTTTCCCTTAATTAAACACTAATTACTGCAGTTGAACAGAGGGATATATGATTGAGATCTAATGACCTGCGATATGGAGCATGACAAACTAAATCAGTGAGCTTTTGTCTTTTGACATGCAAATCTGCAGATTCATGCAGAGTTTTGCAATCTGGAGTAGCGATGTAACTCCTCTGACTGTGGGCTTGTTTTTCCTCCTCATTTTGTGAGAATTGCCAGCCTTAAACAATATTGGAGTTGATGTTGTTCATAATCTGCCTGTTTCTGGGTTAAGGCTTAAATTTTTTTCCCACATGTTGCATTTGTGACTCGGAAGGTTGTCACAATTTTTGATGCATTAAAAGATCTCAATATAGTTTTCTGTAGTTGTTATGGAATCATAAAATAGTTTGTGTTGGAAGAGGCTTTTTAAATGTCATCAAGTCAAACTCTCCTTCAATAAGCAGGGACATCAGCAAATAGATTCTAGAGACTCTAACCTTGAATGTTTCCAGGGATGGAGCATCTACTACCTCTTGGCACAACTTGTTCTAGTGTGTTTCCACCCACATTTAAAACAAACAAACAAACTTCTTTCTTATATATAATCAAAATTAACCATCCTTGAGTTTAATACCATTAGCCCTTGTCCTATTGCAACAGGCCGTGGTAAAATATTTTTCACCATCTTTCTTGGAGGGCCCCTTTAGGTACTGAAAGGCTGTTATAAGGAGTCCCAGGAGCCTTTTGCTCTCCAGGTTGAATAAGCTGGGTGAACAAGCCTGATTGTCTCTGCCTGTCTTCATTGGAATGGTGTTCATCTTCATGGCCTCCTCTGGACTTGCTCCAGTCCTTCCTGTGCTGGGACCCCAGAGCTGAGGCAGCACTGCAGGTACTCAGCAGAGCAGAGGGGCAGAATCCCCTCCCTTCCCTGCTGCCCCCAGGGCTTTGGATGCAGCCCAGGACACGTTTGGCTCTCTGGGCTGTGAGTGCCCATGGCTGGGTCATGTCCAGCCTCATCCACCAGCAACCCCAAGCACTTCTGGGCAGAGATGCTCTCGATCGATTCAGCCCCCAGCCTGCATTGATACTGGGAGTTACCTGGTTGCAGTTCTCTAACATTTCTAGCCATGTTTATATAATTTCTAGAAAATAAATGTTCCTACTATTACAGTACAGGTTTTCATTCACTTTAAGTGCAAAATTGCCATGGCAGTCCAAGTACCAGAATTTCAGAAGGCATGAAATCTGCACTCACTTGTTCTGTGTGCAGGCTTTAATGAAATGAGATAGGATAGATAAAGATAAGTAAACATCACAGAAAAAGAGTTTCGTGTATCTAAGATCTCCCATATCCAAGTGTCCTATGCTGTTGATTAGCTATATCATATACCAGTCAGTGTTCTCTTCCAAAACAAAATCAATCAAATATGACCATTCCTAACTTGTAAAGATCAAATTAGTGTGATATTCCAAACAGGAATGTATGTTTTTATAACTGTCATTAACAGAGTAATTTGAATTATCATAGCTCTGCACTTGCTACCTAATTTCTTGCTACCTATGGAAAATAAATGCACATTCCCTCATGCCCAGTACCATGAATAAAAAGTACAATGTCTGTTAAAAATCAGGATAAATTAGAAAAAAAATCATTCCATAATGACAGAAAAAGACTCACTTTAGAAATTTTGAATAGCATATTTCGAAATTATACTTTTCAAATATTTTTTTCAGTGAGGAGCATATAATTTATGACATGTCATTAGACATAGAAATAAATGATTTTGGTTTTTTTAATATAAGACATTATGTAAGTATGTTTGAAATAAGAAAGCAAAATAAACAAAGTCAAATCAATGAAATAAATCTTGACCTGCTAATATAAAATGCTTTGATAATCTATTGAAATGTAAAAGGATGTTTAAGTTTTTCTATTAATTTACCTTAAATACAAAGAGACAGTAGTAATATAAATTTATATGAAATCTAGGTGTTACCACACATTTGGCACTAAAACAAAACCAAAGACCATTAAAATGGTCTGTCAGAAAACAGCTATGGTAATTTGGTTCTGTCAAGAAAATGCCACCCTGCATAGTTTTGGGAAGCAGATTCTCATTTGTTTCCCACAGACATTTGGGGCATAAAATATGATAATGGTCCATTTTGATGGGTGCTTAAATGTTTTTGCATGTATTTCTCCTGTATGAATTCTTGGTGGTTTCTAATAAAGGTTCTATGTCAATAAATCATGCCAAATGAGTCTCTCTTCAGGAAGGCAGTTATGCAAATGCTAAATCCTTACTGAGGTTCTATAGCATACCAAAACTGGAAAAAAAGGAATGCCAGTGAATGAGAATAAAAATATGGATAGGAGCACTTATTCAGGGAGATGTACTTTTGGCATCATGAGAGGATTTTTTAACTTTAGTCAGTGGATTTACAAATAAACAGTAACAGTAAAAGGTAGTAAAAGTACCCTCTTTAAAAAAAGTCTTTTTCAGTTCTCCAAATAATAATCTCATGTTTGCTAGTTGATTTGTTTCTCATACCATTCATTGAATTGTGTATTTTTGAAAATGCCCTGGAGTACCTAGTGCTACAAATAAACATAATTGTATAGACCTGGCAAAGGGCAATTTATGGTCTCTCTCCATAGTGATCCTTTTTTGTTTGAGATATAAAACATACTCACTATTAAGAACTTTCTTTTTCAAGATCTGTTGCATAAAACACACTCAATTAGTTGAAAAGCATATATACACTAAACAGTTGGGGTTTTTTCTAGATGTTTGCTGGACTTGATATATGTCTTTAACTGAGTGAATTGAAAAAGTAATATTCTTTATTACTTTACGCAAAGTTTCATGTAATTTAGGTGTCAAAAATGAGTAGGAGATAGGTCTGTATCAATTTCCAAATACCCTGGTCACATTTTTGAAAATAAATAGTGACANGTTTTTTTTTTTTTTTTTACGGTGAATTTTCAATGGTTGTTGAGGTAAGTCTGCTTTTTTTTCTTTGCTTCTGTGCCAGGGTGAGCCATGAACTGCTATCAGCCTTGGAAGATATAAAGTTCTTTTCCTATAGATGCTGAATATATTGTATCATCAGATATAACTTTTTTTACTATCATCAGGTATGATTTTTCAATACGTGTGAAGCATGATGTCATAATCAATAACCTGCTCTGATTTTAAGGACAATTCTCAAAGTGACTTAGTGTTAGATTTAATCTTAAACCATGCCACAGAACAAAAGATGTGAAGAAGAGAAGAAATGACCAATGAAGGTTATAGCCACCTACTGGGAACATTTTTATAAAGTCTATGAAACAGAGCTTTTGGACATTAGTCAGCATTAAAATTTATCATCACATACATTTGATTTCTACAGGATCTGGATTCATAAAATAAAATCCTAATTTATTTGAAGTCAGTTTCAAAAATCTCATTAACTATCATTAAAATATTCCCATTACTAGAGTCAGGATGTAGGAGCCAAAACTGAGATGAGTTACTGCTGAGTATTGTGGTTATTAGCAAGTGCAACATTTGAAATTATCCTTCTCTACAATGTGAGGATATTTTCCCATTTATATGAGTTTGTTAGTCTGCTCTGTGTGTTTAGAATCCAAACTCTTGAGGACAGGAATTAGTTTAGGAATATTTTGTACAGTCTCTTAACAAAAGGGCTTGTGATTTCAATTTGAGCATCTGGGTGCTATCAGAATGCAATGGATTCATAATAACTGCATGCAAAACAGCTAAGAGGAAAATTGCACACAGAAAGGCAATTATCTGGAATATGATAATACAGGCTGCCACCTACGCTGGCTTTTCTTCCTAATGCCTGTTGAAAAAGACTGAGCACCTTTGTTAAGCATTTCAGAGACGGAACAGTGACAGGTGCTATACAGAATTCAAGAGCTATTGTTTAAACTTCAGCAATATTGACTAAAAATCTGATTTCACCTTAGGAAGCCAGTTAATTATAGCTGAGGCTTAATTCAAAAGCTGACACGACATAGCTGACAGAATTACAGAGGAATCCGAGTTAGTCATTGACATCAATGATATAAAGTACCCTGGTGCTTCTTACCTCATATGAGGGAATAGTTACAAATTGCTGGTGTGGTTGATGATGCACAGCAGTTAATGACATATACAGTGCATTTGCTATGGAATAAAAAAGAAGATTCAGATCTAATTTATATGTATTTGACAGTCTCAAGGCTTTCACAGATGACGGTGCTGTTCTGAATGGAAATAGGAAATTAAATGAAAATTGAAGGCTTACATCCTTTTCTGCAAAGTGGGACTGAAGTAATAAATGTAGGGGGGTTGTTTGTTGCATTTTGATAAATTTTAAAGTTGTTCTTTCTTTTTTTAATGTGTTAGAAATTAATATTTTTTTCTATACTATAAAGAGGTAAAAACTAAAGGCAAAGGGAAATACAGTGTGTCCGGATTGCTTGAAAGATTGGGAGGAAAAAGAATTCTGGTTCTCATAGAGGGTATTTTAGCTAACCTCCTGTCCCTTCGAGTCAAAAATATTTTGATGCTATTGTTTCAGAAAGTACAAATTAAGTCTGAAGTCTCATAACAGGAGGTCTTTATATATAAGTAAAAGGTCTTATAACAGAAAAACAGTACAGGAAAAGGATCAAGAATGGATATGTAAAGAAACATATTACAAGGGAGGAGAATACATGGTTTCCTTCAAAATTGGTAAACTAGCTAAGCCTCACAAAATAATTAAGAACAAAAAGTTCCCAATTCTCAATAGACAGTGGATTGTCGAACTCCAAATAGTCCTGTGACCTACATTCCCAGAACACTATTACAAGTTCATCATCAAAACAATTGGTTGGTTAAAAAAGCAAACCCCCTAAAACTCCCTGTAGTTTTGCCTTTTAATCTAACCACTTTTTAGACACGCAGGCTTACTTTCCTGGACTTTGAACCCACTTCTCCTATTTATAGGAATGACCACTAATACTGAGCTAAATGACGTCCTGGGACAAGGCTGGGTATTCCTCTGTTCTTCATGAGGAAACTGTTTCTTTCCACACGGATCAAGTAAATTCAAGAATTAGCAAGAAACTCACACCTAGCAATCGGGATATTCACCTGGAGAAGCGGACTAGGATTTTCCTGTTCCTATTCTGGTGAATGTTTAATATATTTATTTAATACTTGATCTACTGGATAACTGGAAGACCAATGTGTTTATATGAGAGTCTCCAGAGGGATTTCTGTCCTCAGAGAGAAAGGGCTGTTTGTTAAACTCACATATGGAAATCAGGACCCCCTATAAGACTTTATAATGTTTATTTTAGGAAGACATCATATGGTCTTGGATATGGTCTTGGTCAGCTCTTGGAGCTAGATCTGTAAAGCACATATTGGCTCGGATAGTTCCATTGTATCGAGCAGATCTATCCCCAGTCAGTTCCCAGACTATTATCTCAGTGAGAGTCAAGCAAGTTCAAGCTGAACCTTCGGTCTTTGGGTTAGAAAAATGATTGGCAGAGCCCCATAACATATGGCCCTGCTCAGAAACTCCTACTGAGAAAAAGGCCAGGAGACAAGCAGACAGTTTCGTTTACAGGCTTCTTTCCTTGACTTCCCACAGCACTCTGCAGACTCCCTGTGCTGTTTGCATAAATACTGGTCTGAGCAGGTGCCAAAGCTTCTGGTGCATTTTACAAATTGGCAACAAGATAAGCTCTGCTGCCATCCAGACAAATTATACCCTGATCCAACGTGTACTTCATCAAAGGGCTTGGTAGTCACTGCTGGGGCTGTTTTTCATTATCTCATCCTCAGTGGGAGATCAATAGAAACAACGTTAGCAAACACTATAGCCTAAAAGATGTCAAAAATCTTAATAATTTTTATTTTTTAATTTTGTAGACCCTTAAGTACACCATAAAATCTTGGCTACAAAATAGGTCTTCTGATTCATTGATTAATTTTATTTAGAATTATATCCCTGTAGAGACGCTAGTGTGTGGCCAGGTTGTGCTACTAATTAATTACTTTGAGCATTACCTCACATTCAACAGGCACATAAAGCAGTATTTATGAATGCAGGCAGGAAACGGATAGTGGAACAGAATCCAAAAATGTCTCAGGGTGTTTTTGGAGGTTTTAGATTCTGTTAAATTTATTCATGTTAATGAAAATGTTACTATATGGACCAGTGCTTCAGAGCTGAGATAATAAAATGTATCTGAGGTCTGAGAAATATTCAATCTAATTGATACCAAGGAGGTATCCAAGCAAACTTTATTAATGTGTGCAAGAACAATGCTAACTAATGTAAATTAATGAAAATTGGAGCGAATTGTAATAAAAACCAGATAGTATTTATTCCCTATGAGATGTAACATCTTATTGTGAATATTCCTGAAAGTATAAAATTTAAGTGATGAATTAAAATTAGAAGAAATGTGCTTTTGACAGCAAAACTGGAGGTAGTAAATTTATCAGTGATATAAAAATATAACTAGCCTGCAGTCACAAGCTCCTTCCATAGACCCTGCATTGTTTGCATGCATCTTTTAAAGATAGACTTTGTGAAACATTATCTTAGTTTAATATAATTTATGCATTTATGGTTTTAAGACAACTTTTGCTACTGGTACCGTTCAAAGTTTTGACTCATTTTACTGTTACTATAGTGTTTCACCATTTGTTTTTGCAGTTTTCAGTCTTTGATCTCTTACAGTTATTTTGTTGGTGGGTCAGGAGAGAATGCTGTGAATTGATATAAAACAGATGTTCCTAGGAAATAATGCAATTGTTCAGCTATCTCAGCTATACATTTTTTTTCTTCCCCAGTATTCTGGCGGTCTCTCTCTTTGGTGTCATAATACCAGTACATGAGGCTTAAGTTGGGTGTTTACCACACACCTTTCTGGGTATGTGATGTCTCTGTGAGCTGGTGTGCAGAATATTTACACAATAAATAGAATTCACTTTGCTAAACTCTGAAAATTCTTATGACAAATACTCTTGATATTGTCCCATGTATTTCCTCTCTTAATAGAAAAAAAATTCAAGTAGAATTTCCTGAGGTATCAGTCTTGAGAGAAGGCAGCAAATGGCTTTTCCCGAACATCCATTACTTTAAAAGTAAAAGAGATCTCTGTTGTATTGATTGATATATATTTCTGTTCTATAAACCTGGAAGATATGATGCAGGAAATATTTTTTTTTCTACAGAGAATTTTTAAAAAGACTTTCATAAAAAAAAATATTTTCATGACTTAATAACCATTAGAGGTATTGGCTCTTTCCGTGTTTAAGACAGTAATTTCCTTAATGGAAACAATTACTTCACAGAAAATTGACTAATTTTCAAGGAGTTTAGGTTACAAATTCACATATGCAGGATTTTAAGGAATTATGACCAGGTTAACCACCCACATCATATCTAAAAGAACAGTTCTTTGTTTAGTTTAATAGCACGATGATCCATTTTATTTTATTTTAAAGGATAATCCTTATTTCCTTTTCTTTCTGAAACGCAAGAGAAAGTGGTTGAGTAAGGTCACTGTGAAGGAAAACGGAGTATAGATGTTATCATTTAACTCAAGTTCATTTTCAGTGGAAGGACAGCGGTAAGTCCACTTATTTTGGCAGCACCTGGAGAAGGGCCCTTCCCAAACTCTGTGGAAGCATCGAGGAATCCCTGCAGTGCAGGTAGCTCAGCGTGCAGCTGCAATATGAGCTGCAGGTTGAGCCCTGGCTGGGGTGAGCTGCTGCCCCTTTGCATAACAAAGAGCACGGAGACCTGTGGGTCAGTGATGGGACACTCAAGAGACACAGCAGGAACTGAGGACACCCAGATTCTCCTGTGCTTAGACTGTGAGGGTATAAAAGCCCCGGGGTTCCTTTGTTTGGGGTCCCTTCTTGAAGGCACCCAGCTTGAGCTGGTACTTTGTTATTGTATCAGGATTAAATTGTTTTAGGGGTAGATGTAGGAATAGGAGACAGGAAAGAATTGCAACTACATGCTGAGTCATGCTGGAAAAGAAGAAACTTTTATTTACATCTTTGACATTTTATAGAATTCTAAAGGTGACAGTGGATTAGAGGGTGAAGCTGCCACCCCTCCAACACACTGGTCAGACCAACAGTCTGTCAACTCTCTCCTCCTCCATGAAAATATGAAAACAA
>VYZR01037883.1:5362-22485 GCA_013400675.1 Oxylabes madagascariensis | reverse complement strand
GCAATGCCAATGTTATAAGCTGGAGCAATTTATCATCTCAATCTCTATCTTGTGGTTTCCTCACAGCTCAGCTGATGACTGCCAAGATAATGAAAAACACAATGACAGGACAGTGATGGCAGAGCACTTTTAAGTCAACCTAAATAAACAAACTCCATGAGAGACTCCCACAAAGTCTGACAGAAATTAAGCACCCTGAAGTGTGTGTAACAGTTTGTCATAAAAAATACATCCAATTTGAAATCCAGGAGAGTTGCAATCAAAGACTAAATGGCTGAGAAAATACTGAAAACTGATCCTGAACACTAATACTGAACATAGGCCAGAAACTGGTGAAGGCAAAGTTAAAGCAAGACCAGAAGCTGACTGCCCGTGTTTTTTCACCCCAACAATATCCAAATAAAGCATTATGTAGTCATTCCACAGTCTTAAAATTTCACAGATTAGAGAAAACCATCTGTATGATAAAACTGATAAAACTTTCCTGGGTTTTTAAATTTGAAAACATTACAAATTTGGTTGATAAAGCAATGGCATCAAAGTTACATTACTTAAAATGTTCTTCAATTACTTTAAACCGTTTAAGAAAATCTAAAAATGCTGTTTACAAACCTTGCCAATTTCATGACTGAGAAAACTGTGAAACTCAGGAAGCCATATCACTGATGGAGGTGGCAACCACTGCATCTGCTGCAGTGCAATCAGATGTAAAGCCACACAACATGGAGCAGTTTGTCCCAAGGGAAGTGGGAGGATAGAGAGTTAGATGCAATCTCCTCAAGCTCTGCACCAAGATGTGCAAAAGTTTTGGCACCAAACCTGTCTCAGCTACAAACTGGCCAAGGACTCAAGGGTGCCACAGTCAATCTTGTGGAGTGAAGGAGTAAAAGAGGGTTTGTAGGAAATTTATCTTGGCATGGCTGACCAGGAGATCATAAATGTGTTCAGACACATCAGCGACAAACAAACTCTAAAGCAGAACAATGGGTATCCTCCAGAATAAAGATACTGACCTCAAAATAGCCTCAAATACAGAGGATGACTCTGAAGATGGTGTTCCACTTCCACTCAGGTACCAGCAGTCTGAAATGACCTGGTCAATCTGCCATTGTGTTCAGAATAGACACATGGCAGATAGTCATTCTCATCTGAAAGCATCATCTCTGGGGATTGACTCAATGTAGTTACATCTTTTAGCACAAAAAATGCCAAAAATATTTGAGGTAGATCTTGATTTACTAAGGATGGTAAGTGTTCCCAGCAGGGAACACTGCAGGTGAATGCTTCTCTCTTGGCATGTTCTTCACCAGGTTGGTTGCAGATTGTGAGCTTGGCAACTATAAGCATGGGAGAAACACAGCTTTAAAGGGTTGTAGGTGTTTGCACCAGTGACTGAAAAGTGAAAAACAGCTTTTGAAACCAGAGAAGGGTTGGAGACCAGGAAAGGCTGAGAAGATTGCAGTAATGTACAACAGTGAATGAACAAGGTAATAGATAAAGATGGAAAAACCAATATGACCCCCACCCTGTCTTTGGTTGTCATCAAACAATCCATAGGAACAGAATGTCAATATCTAGGAGCTTACAATACCTGTTCTATGAAACCGGGGTTACAAACATCGAGATATGAGCACTGACTTAGAACTCCAATGTACTCTTTACAATACTAAGAATAAGTAATGATTTCCCGTCTTTAGTTCACACTCCAGAAAGTATCTCAGGGTGCTTTATCATTATTAAATACATTTGAGGTGTATCAAGGCAAAGATACCTATTTCTACATATAAAGGCAAGAAATTGCACAGCACTACAGGACTTTTTATAATTAAAACATGTAACGGAGCAGACTTTCTAATCAAGCAAGTATTAATACTCCTGTATTTACATAGTAGGAATTTAAATGCAAAACATGAAAGACAGAACCAGCACAACTCAATAATGTATTCTAATTACTGCTCAACTTGTTGCAATGCATTATCCCAGATTCATATACATGGAGCTGTACCAACTCCATTACCTCTCTCCACCTCACACTTCCCATTGTAATCCTTAGCAGCCAGGTATTTTCAAGTCTTCAAAGTCTTTAATTAGGGTGTGGCAAAGAGTCAAGGGACAGGAGGCAGAAACCAAGGGAAGACTGAAATAGAAGCAGCCACATGGCCATTATGGAGGGTCAGAATCGCTCACAACGCGGAGGAGGTAATACATCCTCTGGCCAAAACTGTGACTGGCAGCTCAGTGTTCAATTACACCATCATTCCTCACAGGCTTTTTCTCAGGCAGAGCTCTTTTCTGTACCATTTTAGATTTGAGAGGTTGATTTAGCAACCTAAATAAGCATCCAAAAATACTTTGGAGAAAGATTTAGGGGACATTTCTGTATTTGATTTTCTGTAGCTTAAGTAGGAAAAAAACCCCAAGCAGCAGCACAGAAGGTTAATAACCCTCCATCACACACTCCTCAATCTCCAGCATGGTGGCAGGGGCAGCAGCCCTTTGAAGTATTACACTAATTGCATTAAGCTGCTAACAGAGAACATCTGTTTTATTGAAGTGGCAAAGTGACAATTAGCCATGCATAAAGTGCAGAGGCCAGAAGTCTGATTCATGCCTTTCTTCCCTGTCCAGGGAAGCTTTTTCTCCTCACTTCCAAGGAAAGCTGAATGATGGGGACTTGCACTGCAATAGTGCTAATATGAAGGGAACAAGGGGATTTAGAGTTACACACTGTGTGTGGCAAGAAATTCTCTTCAAAACTGAACTTAAAGCTGGGACTGTGCCCTGACAGGCTCCGTTAATCTGCCCTGTCTCAACATCTGCCTCTCTGCTGGTTCTTTGTTGCTTTTCTACCAGTTCCCTAAGGGATGGAGGGAGGGAGGGGCACATGTAACCAATTCCCCTCCACATTTATCCGAGTCTCCCATGGAAGAAAGCACTTGGACAATGCTGCTCACAGCTTTGCCATCCAGAGCCTGCCCCCAGGAAATAACTTCCAGCACCTATGGCAACTCTGCTAGTGGGACTTTCAAGAAAGATGGCAAGCACACTCAGCAGCTTTCAGCATTTGACAATTACTTACAGATCAAAGGGCAAGTTGGGTGGCAGTGACTGCATGTTAATTTGTTATACAGTATCTAGGGATTAGCAGCTGGTGCTGGCAAAGACAATGCAGGCCCTTAGACACAAGTTTCCCAATGGATTGCACGTGAAATAACTGCAGTACCTAGACACACCCCCAAAATTAAGCAAGAAAAATAGATGAAAAAAATTACCTAATTTTTATTCATTGTTCCAATTATGATATTATTGCTTGTGCAATACAGTATCAATGTCCAGAAAGGTCTTTTTCCCCAAAAAAATATTCCATGAGTGTTGTGATAAAAGGGATTGAGAAATACAACCTGAGGTCAAAATTGTTATTCCTCCTGTAGATATTATGCTGCATGAAATTTTATTCCTTGCACTAATATTCCTGAGAGAGACCTCTGAGTTACTCACATAAACCAGGAAAGCCATCTTCTACCACAGAAAACAATCTATATCCTCCTAAACATCCCCCACTTTTACATATTGTCCCTGTCAGCTTCTCTGCATCCTCTGGTTATATGTGACAGCTGGAGTGGGGATTTATGGAAGAGAATGGGGATGTCAAACATAGCACGGAGTCACAGTTCTGGACCTAGAGACAGGGAATAAGAGAAGTGCCCTCAGAGGCTGCAGAACTTCTTGTGCAATTATCAAGAAAGATGTTGAGGTGTCGGACTGTGTCCAGAAAAGGGAAATGGAGCTGGTGATATGTCTGTAGCACAAGTCTGATGAGGAGCAGCTGAGGGAGCTGGGATTATTCAGCCTGGAGAAAAGGAGGGACAGGAGGGACCTTATCCCTCTCTACAACTCCCCGAAAGAGGGCTGTAGCCAGGTGGGGATTGGCCTCTTCTCCCAAGTCATGAGTGGCAGGACAGGAGCAAATGCCCTCAGGTTGTGCTAGGGATGTTTTAAATTGGACATTAGGAAAAAATTCTGCACTCAAAAGGTTGCCAAGCCCTGCCACAGGCTGCCCAGGGAAGTGGTGGAGTCATCATGCCTGGAGGTATTTAGAAGATGTGTAGATTTGGCACTTGGCACATGGTTTACTGGTGGACTTGGCAGTGCTCTGGTTATGGTTGGACTCAATAGTCTAAGAGGTCTTTTCCAACCTAAACAAGTCTATAATCCCACAATTAGAGAAAAGTAGGGAGACATTTGGTACTGCTCAGATTCATGGAGTACAGGGCTTTCTTTGATCAGAGGATGACACTGTTCAAGGAGAATCACTTTGGTCAGCTCTGTGTAAAGCATCCTGTCAAACACAACATAAAGATAAAAGGCAATTTTAGTCCTAATTGACTCCCCTACTGCAGAAGCTCAACCTAGATAAAGACCAACAACACGCTAAAACCAATGGAGAATAGCCATAATTATTTTGTTCAAGATTTCCTGGTTTGTTTTCAGTTTGCTCTTTTTTTTATTTTTTTTCTTTTTGGGGGGCGGGTAATGTTTCATGTTGGTATGGGGTTGTTTGTTCATTTGTTTTAATTATCTCAAAGTTTTCTCTTGGCAGTACTTAACAGAAAGGAAAGGAGAGAGGCAGAGCAAATGAAATAAATATTCTGCTTCTAAGCCTCACAGATATAATTCCCACATTTCAAACTGTGTAATTACTTTGTTTTTCCAATGTTTGGGTCTGGTCAAATGCCACTATCACATCTAGAGAAAATGAAAGTTAGTGCAAGGCGCACAGTGATTTGTTTGGGAGCTTCCCTGGTATACTGCATTCCCTTTCGAGGGTGAGATTGTGAGTACAGAGAAAATGATGAACTTTTTGTCTTGATCAGAGCGCAGAAGAGCATGGTCCTGGTCCTGGTCCATGTAATCAAGAAACTGCGCAGACTCTGTGTTCTACCGAAAGGTCCAAGAAATCTTTTAAGGACGTTGTATTGTAGCATTTAAATCTCATCCTCAACCAGTCCCAAATCTCATCCTCAGCCAGTCCCCTGCTGTCGGGAAGTGAGGGTGTGATGAGCTCCAGCGTCCCCCGGTGACACGGGGGTGTTGCAGGGCAGCTCCTGCCCAGCAGCTGACGGCCTCTGCTGCCCTCTGCCCGGCGCCTCGGAGCGGCTGAAACATCGGCACGGGATCGTTCTGTGCTGTGCAATTCCCGCTTGATCCATGCTGAATCGGCCAGCATGCTTCCTGACAGCTCTTGGTGTTCTGCTTAAGGACAGACAGCTTCCCTTAGCTGCAGCATCAGACCCAACACACACTTCAGGACTCGATCCCCAAGAAGGGGAGATCCCCAAACAGGGGAGACCCCTAAAAGGGGGGCTCCCACAGAGCTGTGCCCGGTTCTGCCAGGACAGGCCAATGCCACAGTAGTGTCAGAGAGTGGCAAGCCTGGAATCCCATGCACCTCTGCCTGCAGGTCCCATAATAGCCTGCATTTCTCTAGGATTTTGGTTGCTGCCCTGAGTGCTGATACCCTCAATATAAGGGGTGGCTGGTGACATTTGTCCCCTCCCAAAACTACCCACAAGCAGGCTAAAGGATGCTGCCTTACTTGAGAAACCAGTCACCCACAGCTTGTAGTTGTCAGTCCAACCTGAATTTACGAGGCAGAGCTGATGCTCATGTGACCGCACTGCTAAAATAAGCATTTTTATAGTGCTCAACAAAGTTATTTCAAAAAGAACATCATATAAATTCGATCACTCCAATTGTTTTTTTCATTTTCTCTCTAATGCTCCTTACAATGCAGCTTTGTAGAATACAATCATATCATCAGCTGACCATAGAATATATTCATATTATTAGCTCATCTGTAGTTTCATCTGCTGTATCTCATAAACTGCTTGGGGAAAAGGCTGCAATTTTGTTATTGTTATTTCTTTAACATTAAAATCTCACACTGCAGGACAGCAAATAAATAGCTCCTGGAGTGCTTGGCTAAAAAAACCACAGGCTGTGATTTCTCTGCAGATATTAGGAGGAGTTCATAAGCTTTTCACTAAGCAAAAGATATCCCAAACTCAGTTGAAATATTACTTCAAATTAATACAGTTCATTGGCATTTTTTAGTCCAATTATTTCAATGTATTAATACAGTTTAAAATAAACTGTCTCAGAAATTCCTAATGAAAAGTCCTGATTTTTTCACTAAGTCTTTTATTCAAGAATATCCAAAGAAAATATTTTTGTCCAGGACAGCAAAATTTAGTTTGAATTCTATAGCTTTTAGAGGCGTTTTGAGTCACTGCAAAACTAAAATGTACCTTTCTGCTGCAGCTTACGGCCCTGTGGAAACCATAATTATCAAGAAAAAAAAACCCAGAGAAATTTTCCAGAGAAAATTGTAACTCCAGGAAGAAAGGAAGGAAGGAAAAATGAGAGATGCTGGAATAGGGTCACTGTCACCTCTTCAGCTATGTGACATTGAAACTACTGCGGAGAAATATCCATGTTATGGCACTTTGACACTTTCACAAAGGCAATAAATACAAATAAAACTGTCCCGCATTTAAGTTTCTTTGAATTTAGACAAGTTTGGGAATACCTCTTTCTTACCTTGCTGCAGACATCAGTTTGGATCTGGTGGCATCAAGAAATCAGGCCTTACCCAGTTTGGGTGCTTTTGCTATCAAGGTCCTCAATTAAATATAGAATAGGATGCAGGACAGAATCCCATTCAGTGCATCCTTCCAGCCTGACATGGTACATGTCAATGAATGCATTCATATTAATTTCCTGACTTTTCCATGATGTTTTATCAAGCTTCAGATACCCCACATTTCCACAGAGTTTGTGAGATAGTGTCAGAACCACATTAAAAAGTAGTAAATTACATTAACAGCTTCTCTCCTGAAAACAGACCTCTAGCAATCTTGTCAAACAGAACTAAGTAACTTTGACATTATTTGGTGAGCACTGACTCTGCTTTCCTTCCAGTGCTTATAATTTGATTATTTGAGGATATTCTGAGAAGTGCAATCAGGCTGACTGATTTATAACACTGCAACTTCTCTTTCCTTCTGAAGACAAGGAAATGTTTGACCTTTTCCTATCCTCCACAGGTTTTCATAGATATTTGCTAATAGCTCTGAGGTTGGTACTGTTCCCCTAAGTGCCCTGGGATGAATCAGCTCAGCCAATTTGTAAACATCATGTTTATCTAGCTATTTTCTAAATTCTCCTTCCTATCCTAGACAGAAACCTTCCCTGAACACTAATGATGTTGAATGCATTGGCCATTTTCATTGACAATAAAAGCCAAAAAAGCCACTACATTTCTCATCTGCCAGAGAGCCTTCCTGATATACTGCAGTTTTGAGAAACCACCCCTTTCCTTTTTCCTCATTATACTACTAGAAATACAAGTATTTCTCTTTACTACTTTTATTTGCTTTGTGTATAAACTTTCAGTGAAAAGGGCATCAGATGAGCATCACAGATTCACAAGGCTCTGAGCCTCTTCAAGAGCTGCATGAACCCAAAATCTTCAGCTTTGCTTCTCTACATTTTCTGTATTTTCCTTTACAGCCAGAACTCCTCCTGTATGCTTGAGCAGGTGCAAACACCACTACAAAAATTAAGCCTGAGGTAGACATGAGAAATAACACAAAAGCAACAAGAATATAAGAGAGAGGAATGAAGGATGTGTGTGTGAGGGGGTGTCTCCAAGACACCCCTTAAAGCTCAGCAGCCTGATTGGAGGTGATATCACATAGCCAAAGCTGAGAGGGTCAGCACATACTTCATGAGTGGGAGCTGGGTTTCTCTCAAATCTGCTTTCAGCTTCGTTGGCCTTCTGTGGCATCATCAGCCAGGCTTTAAAAAGGCTTTCAAAAGACCAGGCTTTATTAGAAGATGAGCTAAAGTAACTCACTTTTAAAAAAAGATCAGGCAGGAACAGAAATGCAATGGCTCTGAAAAGCACAGCTCTCCCATCTTGGTGCTGTGAGCTTCCCTCAGACACCCTGCTCTTCCATGGTTCACGTGCTGGGCTCTCATCCCCTGGACATTTCTGCACAATGGAATAGAAACCACCCACGAACAGTTTCTGTCCCAGACGGGCACCAATAACCTGCCCACATATGAGGTGCGGTTTCCCTCTGAAGCGCCCTGAGTGTCTCCTATCACACACCTGCATGTGTGGTGTTCATGCCCCTTGTTTTGGGCTGTGCCATTCCCATGTGTTCAGGCAACTCAACCTGCTCCAGCTGCCTACAGGCTGTCCTGGCCATGATTCCATCCCAGGCTCATTTATGAGGTTCCCTTTTGGAAGAATATCTGGGGAAGCATGTGGCCGTCAGGAGTGACAGCATCACAAAGCAGAGATGTTAATGCTTGTAATGTTACTGATGTTTCCAACTTCATTTCTAAGCAGCAGTGACAGCTCCAACATCCCCAAATCACAGTGGTTTCAGCTTTGCTTTATCTCCCCATGCACACATGCAAATCCACACAGACTCTGACATCAGTTTCTACCAGGGCACAGTTTTCTGTCACATAAAATGTCAGGATGTGATCTTCTATATTTCACTAGTGCTATCCTGCCATTTAATTTAATAACAGCTAAATACCAAGTGGTTACTATTTTGATGCTGTGTTCCATCAACCATTGAATTAGAAATAATGAGACAAATCTAAACTTGTGATTCATGGTGAACTGCCGGAACTAATCTCAGTCACACAGCGGATGACATCGAGTGATAACCGATTTAACAGATTCTGTTCAGCTGTCCTGTCCTCTCTCACAGAAGCAGGAACATTAGTGAAGGACAGGCTCACTTACACTTTACAAGACTTTTCCAGACAATATAAATACTTAACATAGGAACCTTTTCCTTTCCACTAATCATAGACTCTTTAATTGCAACTGACTAGTATTTGTGTCTATGGCAAGCCTTTGTGGCTTCAGGAAGCCGAGCTGATGAGGTGTTTAAAAAAATCTTTGGCATTTTCCGTGAACATTTTCAATTTACCCTCATCTCTAACCAAACGAGGTTCCTCACCCAAACTGCCCCTCGGGAAGTCCTTGCACCTGGTGTAGCAGCCTCCCAGTGCTGATCCTAACAGGAGTCAGGCATGGGAGTAAACAGTTGCCCTGTTAGAAAAGACTTTGCAAAAATCGACTTATCAGACTTTTAAAATGCTAAAAGTATGTGCCCCAAGAGAAATCTCTCTGAATCTTCACGCTTCACCAAGTTTCAGCCTGCACGTTTTCACTGCTGGACTCAGTTATTCTCTGCCAGGTTTAAAGATGCCTTACACATATTCTGCTGCATCAAATGTAGAAATTCTCAATGAGCGGTAAGTCATCTATAAATAAAACCAGTTGTTAATTTTTCCTTCATATTTTTTATTAGTGACCATCAACAAAAAGTTGACTGAAACGTTGCTATTGACGATAGTGACATCAGGAGGTAGAATTTTCCAGGTATGTTTTCCCAATTTGGTTTTGGAAACAGGATAATGAATGAATTCATTATCAGAGATAATGAATGAATTTTTGAAGTCTGGCAGTCAATTTTGTCATTTTCTCAGCAGTGTCACAGATTTATACCTGCCAGGCCAGACAGCAAGATGCAAGATGCCTTTATGATGGAGAATGATGGGGTCTTATAGATCAAAAGAATTTTTACCACAAAAAAAGATTGCCTTCATGAGAAGGTAACAGGGTCTAAATAAAATTACCTACTGTAGACAAAAGGTGTCTTTTGAACTAGAAATTCAAATCCAATACAAAAAGCATTATATGGTCTCAAGAGATACATTCAGAAAAATAAGAAAGATGTTTCATAGATGATCTGTGCTACCCTACAATGTCCAATCTAGCGTGGAATGGCACAAACCCTGTAGGGGTGGGGCTGCAGTGTGCCCCCCAAAATGGGCTCAGTGTTGATCTTGGTCACACCCTCAGGGAGGCGGAAGGTGAACGCCCGCAGCAGGCTGGCAAAGAAAATGAAGAGCTCGGTCCTTGCTAAGTGCTCCCCTAAACACACCCGCTGCCCTGCAGAGGGAAGAGGGGAAGAACAGTTGAGTAAATAAACCTGACCCCAACAGCAACTGTATTCATCCTCACACAGTGTAAAGGTATTTTTGCCGGGTCCAGAATTGCTGTAGGACTTAATGCAATCAATGACACAAAGCTTCATGTATTTATTCCTTCCAAGAATTTTATCTGCAGCTATAGACAGCCATGTAACCCTTCTTCTCCCTTCAATTACCTCTAATGCCTCATCTTCATTTGACTGACAACTTTAAAAGAATTCATTCCATCATGTAAATGAAGAATAAGGACCTGCTTTTCCTGGGAGATGTCATGTTCTAGTGCTGAATGCATAAAGAACCAAAAGGACTGCTTGAAAGTGCTTTCCATACGTACGTCTGGTATGAAATGAGTGCCTGAAATCAATAGCCACAATCATTAGCAGAAAATTTCCTTCCAAAAACGGGGCAAGTTAGATATATATGTTTGTCAGGGCACCCCTGATTTTCCATGTTATTATTTGTTCAGTAGAATATATGTTACTGAAAATAATCATGTTGATTTAAGCACTGTTTTCCACAAAAAAGTTTAGAATAGACAACTGATAGGTTGATAATAGATATCTTCATTCTACAGTCCCAATCCAAACTGTTGATGTTTGTACTGTAGCCCACTTACCTATCGAGAATGGTAAAAAGGCTTCTTGGGCCACAAAGTTTCCATCCTTATCCAAGAAGTGACCAGGGTTGAACTGTCGAGGTGTTTCCCACTGTTCTGGGTCATACAAGGATGAAGCAATATTTGGAAGAACTATGGTGCCCTGAAAGGAGAAAAACATTCATTCTGTTCCTTGTTCACATTCAGACCGTGGTCCAAAGGCATCCAGCCCCTCTTCTGTTGAGGAGAATACCCTGGCACAAACAGATTTTAATCCACACCTTGCTCTACTGAGGCAGGAAAAGTCTGTAGCAACTGAGAAATTGTGTCTGTACCTTTTTGAGGGGAAAGCCAAGCAAGGTTGTGTTCCTCACACACAGCCTGGGCATGCCAACTGAAATAATGTTGCTGAAGCGTTGGATCTCATGAATCACAGCGTTTGTGTACGGCAGTTCTCTGCGATCCTCATAGCAGATTAACTTGGAGGGACCCAGAACAGCATCCAGCTCCTTCTGCACTTTCTCTATGGAAAATACTCACAGTTTCAGACAGAAAAACATATCAAGTATTTTCAGTAATTTTATTTTCGAAGACATTTCCAACTTGGAACTATGAGAACAACACCACAATCAATATAGAAAAGTAAGTAACTTTTTATAAAGAAAAATAAAGTAGCAGGATGTTCCAACAGCTTAAACATATGAGAACTCTGCTTCTGGATCTGAAGTTATTAGATTGTAGATTAAGAAAAGACAGTTGTTGCTCAAAAATTTAAAAGTAAGTGTTGCCTTACTACCACAAATCCAAGAGATAACAGATTTATTTTTGGGTTTTCTTTCGCCTAGGTGCCTCAAACACCTGCAGCCAGTTAGAACATTAAGCTCACAGCTCTCTGAAATTTATGCCAGGTGAATCTGACCCTTAAAAGTCTAATTACTGTTAAAAGGACATGGTTCTTACACAGGGTATCGGCTAAGTGAAGCAATGCCAACTAGAACAAGGTCCAAATACCATTTTAAAAAATGAATCTACTGCTTTGCATCTGCCTTTTAATCAAGAACAGCATGTTTTAAATTACTTATTGCATGGGAGTCTTGGGGGCATTAACAAAAAAAAAACCCTTTGATTTATAAACTTCAAGAGAGGCAGTACACACCTAATAAAAGTACCACAGATTTTTAATAAATGATCCTGTATTTTTCCAGGCCTTTTGAAGCAACAGTAAGATGCAGGTAAGTCCATTCTGCATTGATCAGTATGTGCCCATTCACATCAAGCTTGCCCTGTGACTGCCAGCAGTCCTTTATTAAACTGACAACGGAGATTTAAGCACCTTACAGAATTTAAAATGTATATTCAGAATATTTTTAAGTAAACTTCCTTCTGTGAAGAACTATCTTGCAGAAGCACTTTAGAATCCAGGTATCTTGAACTAATCAGTCACTGCATAATATAAACACACACTCTATTCCCGATTTGGGGATGAGGCAGAAGGCCAAACTTCTCCTTATGGTACAGAGTGGAACACTACCACTGGGTGTCAACACAAGCAAAGCATGAATGGGTTCAAAAAAAAGGCACCAATTAATTAAATGAGGACTGACATACTGGTGTCAGCTTGTTCTGAGAGCCCTGATGCAATGTATTACTCAAGGTGCCCAGGAAGGATCACTCTGCACATACTCTGCTTTCCCAAATATGTCCAAGGTATTATATTTAGCAAAATAAAATTATACAGGTGAGTCAGTGCTTTCATAACCTTAATTAGAGTAAGTGATAACAAAACGTGTGATAACATTGAGATTAAGCAGAATTTCTTGTCTGACAGCTACAAGATGATCAAAGTTTTCTTATCTTCTCTTTTGTCCATTTAAAATCCTGTTCTCCTCTGGGTATTTGCACATTTTATGCAACCTAACTGTGAGATTTCTGTCATCCAGTATAAGATATCCTCCTTCCTTTGGTTTTTATTCAGTGCTCTATGAAAGGGTTATTGGTGCTTATTCAAAACTAGACTGAAAACCAAACTTCTTAAATACACATAGATGTAACAGAGAGCCATCTGTTTCCACTCCTGACTAGAATAATTTCCAGTACAAGAAACTCAAATACATCACAGAGTTAGTTTAATTCCTGGATGTACTGATACTGCCTAGGGCAGACCTACAAGTACAAAAAGCTACCTGTGCCACAAGGCATACATCAGTATCTAGGAGTAATCTCTGATCCACGAAAATGTTATGACTTGTTTTTTCTATTGCATGGGAGATATTTGTGACGGGTTTATCTATTCACCTTGGATGTCTGGATTTGTCACCATATAGAGAAGGCCCCAGTTCAAAGTAGTGCTTGATGTCTCTGATCCACCCAAGAAAAGGTCATTTATAGAATAAACCATGTTGTCTTCATTGTATGTTGACCTGGGTTCATCTTTGGACTGCAAAGGATAAGAAAAGTTAGAGGCTTATACATGAAAGTTAGAAAAAACAGAATAGGATTAAATGTGATTTTGTAACTGGTTCCAAGCTGCAGTGTTTTCTCCTTACAGGACAATAAGAAAGACTGCTAAGGAATGTTAGACACTACAGATGACTATTAACACAAAATTTAACATTTCACAAACAGACAAGCCATGTTTGTTCCGCTCTTAATCATCAAGCTAAATCACAAGTTCATTGTAAAAAAAAAAAAAAATTTGCTTAGTGTGCAAATAGTGGTTAATTTAGAGTGTTTCATAAGTAAATCTTCCTCTAAAGATGTGTACCAGTGTGTCATTCTTCGTGTCTCAAGTCACAGTCCACCACTCAGTTGTTTTACCAAGCAATACAGTGACCAGGCAGTGAACACTGGGCTGAGTAAAGTTCTTAACCTGTGGCATTCAGGTTTCTTCTACACAAGGGCACAATGTCTCACGTACATCTGCTCTGGGGTTTTACAGTTTTCAATTAGGAGTGTAAGGATGTGTATGTATACACTAAAATTATAAATAAACACGGTTATGTTTGGGGGGAATTCATTGTCTATATTTAGGGAGGTTAGGGTGTTGAACCTTTCTCTTGCCAGTGGAGCAATTGAAAAGAAGGAGAGAGATGCTTCTCCCTGCTGTAATATCATCTAATCTTTTTTTTATTGCCCCTGTTCATCTATTACAGACAGTTCAATTTTTTTTAATAAACAAACTTGGATGATTTCCACCCAGCAGAGTCCCAGAAGAGCTCAGTGGAAGAATTTCTGGTATACTGATATTCAAGTCTCATAAATCCTAGAACAGCAATGAAAGGCTTTAGAAACAGTCAAATGCTTTGGAAGGCCAGGTGTGTTACTGTGCTGATATAAAAAAAAAAATTAAAACAAGAGGATCCAAGGAGCTAGAAACCATTTAGGCTGACATCCACACTGGACATAAGAATATAGCAGCTGATGTGGGAATTGATCAATAAATAATTACCAGGGAGAGGTAGGTGAGTGCTGCAGCTCAACAGGTTGTGGTTGCCTCTGTTGCTGCTGCCAGCACAGGACACTGGTGAAAGGGACACTGGCTGTCCCTGCAGGACAGCACTGCCCCCAGCAAGAGCAGTCACTGCCCACACTCCCCGAGGGCTTTTCACTCTCTGGGCCACCCTTGCCTTGCCACACCCAAGTAAGACCAGCCTCATCTTGCCACTTCCTTCTCTTTCTCCTTTTTCTTCCTGTCACCAAGCAGAACAGGAAGAGGAAAATATCCTGCCACAGTGGAGGAGAAGAGAAAGGAAAAGCGATTTAAGTGGAGGTAGGAGTCACAGAGGGTAAGGGCAACTGACAGTCCAGGGGTCTGGGCTGGGATCCAGTACCCAAGAGATTTGTAACAAAGTGATCCTGGTATGGTCTAGGAAAGGGAGAGATCTTGTGCACACCTCCTACAGCCCTTCACAGTCCTATGGATTCCCACCTACCTCTACTATGCCTGCCTGACCAAAATGCCCTTATTTGTCCCAGTTCCTTTGTCTGCTTGACACTTTGCTCAGCCTGGCACTCTTCTCTTCTCTTCTCCAGTCTTGTCCAAAACCCTGCTGACTCCTAGTTTATTTCTCCATAAAATGTTCTCAAAATCCAGCTGTCCTCTTACTGATTCTCTTGGCAAATTTCTATCGGTGAAATATCGTAACCAGAGCATCCCACTCTGTCTTCCAAAGGCCTTCCCAGTTCTCTTGTTGTTCACTTAGTAGTTCAGGATTCTTTCTTGGAGACTTTCAATCATTTTACAACTTGTGCCAATGAAAAAAAAATGCAGTGTATTAACCTGTCCTTTAATGAAAAGATTGCAAGGTTCTGTGGCATATCAATGATCAGAAAGGATTTAGGAAGATCATGGTTATTAGATTCACATTACAATGTCTCGAAAGGCAAGAGATTTTGATGATTCAGACTGGTTGTGATGATTCAATGATCCATGTTGACCATTTCCCCCATGACTGTATGATTGGACGGAAAAAACTTACTTTTTCAATGTGGTCCAGGTAGAAGTCAATGAAATCCTGCAGTTCCTCTGGTGTCCCACGCTCTGTGTGCATTTGGATCTCTCTCCGTGTGAAGTTGCTCAGGACATCATAACAAGCAAACGCCTTCCTATGGGGCCCAGGGAGACGGCTCATCAGCCAGGGGAAAATTTCATAGAGCTGTGGGAGTGACACACAAGAGGTCCTGCAAAGTCTCTATCATGAGAAAATGCACTAGGAAGGCCTGCTACAAAGAGAGGTAATATTCATGTTAGCTTGGCATTAGAGCTCATTGGTGAAATATCCTGACAAAGACTGTGCTTGGACTTTCAAGCTGTGAAAAGCAAACTGTATAATTTCTAGTTTTGATGGTAAGATTCAGAGTTCCACGGGCTTTTAGCTCAATCACAAGCCAAATAAGAATTACTATAACTAGAATGAATGGTATTCATCTGTGCGGTTATTCATATCTTCAATTGCTATGAACTGCATTCAGGCATTTTAAAAGTGAGCTCCTGCCCTCCAGTGGAGAATACCGGGAAGGGAGAAGCAAAAGTTGGAAACTCCTCACCAGGATGCTTGCCAAAGCAAGGAGTGGCTCCCGGTGGCTGCTTCACAGACTGGGTAACCCCCAAAGTACTCTCTACTAATCGACCTCTCAAGGTTCCTCCATGAAATTTCAAATATCTGAAACCCAGAAAAGCTAAGGAACAGCTACCTGACAATTTGGAGTACTCTTGTCTAGAAAGAAAGACAGGGTTAGCTGACACAACCAGATTATTTTTTCTTTCTGTTTTAGCATTTGGGAAAATCTGGCCTAAGAGAGAGCTGATTTTGACCTATTCTGATAGCTAGAAAGTTAATTCTGGTTTCCAGCCTACATTTATGCCTGGGTAATCTGTATATTCTTCTATCTGCAAGATATAACATTCTCTTAATACTTCTTTTCTGCTCAAAATATAATTTCATTGTTTATTTAACAGCAGAATTTTTATCCTTTCTTAGCCTTCATTTTGCTGAGGTCTTCTTGTACTCTCTTAATCACACTACAGAAAGCATGTTATTAGCTGTTCACTTGAGTGTAGGTGAATTAGATAGACCATACTTGTGTCTTCTTGGGANATGAGATCCAGATAAGAAATGGGGATGTGGATGCAGCAATATCCACTTTTTTGCATAATACTATGTACTCGTCGCATCTGGGAGGTGGGGAGATGGTGGCCATCCCTCTGAAATGATTTGAACCCCTGTTCTTATTTCTCCAACAGTATCTTATTCACTGGACTAAATCAAATCAAAGCCAGGATAGGAGGCAGAGAAGAAAAGGAGGTATATTCTCTGTCCTAAAAGCAGGTGTCACCTGGCACCACTATACCCAACATACAGGACCAAATCTAAACTAAGCAAAAGGGAACCTGACCATAACTCAGTGAGAAGAATGCTCCATGGGATGTGGGGAGACACCTGTATTCCAGGAATTGCTTATGTATTCTATGTTAAAAATTTACTCATAAGACGTATGGGACAACTTCAGCATTGGAACCAGAACCTGAACTGCCAGGAAATTTTTAATTACTTCTGTGCAAAGCAGGCCTCTAGTGTCAGATGGATCATTGACTCCCAGATTATTTAGTTGCCAAGTTTGCAGTTATATTTGCCATCTTAGCATTTCCTGCCTTCTGCTGCCTGTGCCTGGAGCTGCTCCTCACTCAGGCTGAAGAAGTAGAAGTTCTGTGGAATGGAAATCTTCAAGGCTGTGTCTTACAGAAGAAATGGAGATAAGTAGCCACAGGCAGAACACTTTGATATTTGACTCATTCCTCTCTCTGTTGACTGTACGTAAAACAGTGTCTAAACCTGGCACGTGAGTCACACTTTCAGACCTGACATTTAATATTTAGGAATCATGATGTCTAACGCAGGAACCTGTGGCCCACAGGGGTTGAGAAACCGAGTAACAAACGTGA
>VYZR01037877.1:3224-20885 GCA_013400675.1 Oxylabes madagascariensis | reverse complement strand
CTCCAGCAGCCCCTTCCCATATTCCTCTTCCATCTGTGCCTGTATAATTACCCTGCAAAAGTACACATCTCAGGCCACTGAATAAAAGAAGTAAACTTTGATATCGGTGTTTAAGCTCCCCAGTCTTCACAGGATGTGATGGGTCATTACTCCAGCTCAGAGACTGCCTAATCTTGAATCATTGCCCTTGACTCCCACTGCTGCCGGCCTGGGTCCTCTCCAAGGTCAGGTCTGCTTTCCAGATCTTAGCGATCTTCCTGTCAGGCAGATACACAGCTTTGCTGCTTTGAATCCCCACATTTTCAAAAGTCATTTAGGTTCACCCTGAAAATATTGCAGCATAACTTTACCACCTGTAAACATTAAATGCTGCCTGCTAATTGACAGGTACAATATTTACTGAGGGCTACATACCAGCAGACAGCCTAGCAGATTTGTTTATACACATGCGATAGCAATGCCAAATGCAAGGAGAGACAGATCGAGATCTGAGAGATGAAAGCAAGCCTGAAGAAGGGGACTGGCACAAGCACACAAACCAGTAACACAGGAATCTCCTGGCAGGTTCACTCAACAAACAGTATTCATCTTGCCTGTCGTTTCATGATCCAGCATTGCTGTTATGAGCAGCATGCACCGAGAAAATGGGAGAGAAAATGGCAGAACAACCCCATGCTTGTGGGAGAAGTGCCCTGAAAACAAAAGGCACTGAAATGGCATGTAGATGCATCAAAAACTCTCCCAGCACAACATCCCCTAGGCACTGGCCTTGAGCTGGCTGCTGGGATCAGCATAGCAGTGGTTGAAGACCTGCAGATCAACCCAACCTCTTCTCCCCTATTTTGGTTACAACAACTTCAAACTAACTTCTTGCAGTGAGGGAAAAAAAATAGAATTTTCCTGGACTCCACATTTCAGTTTCAGTAAAGCTCCAATCTTCCTCCTGCAGTGTGAAAAGAGCAGTGGAGAAGACCAGCGAGGTCCTCCCACATCCATGCTGGTCCCTGAGCGGCTTCTCAAAGCCTTTCCTCTGACCTGCAGCCAACCTCTAGTCTGCCACAGGCTGGTTCTTCCCCTGAAAGCAAATACAGTGCTCCCCAAGGGCACAGGGCTGACAGCCCTGGATACTGAATTAGTCAACATGTGGAGGAGATGGCGACCATGGGGCAGGCAGCGGGGATGGAGCTGCTTTCCCCATGGAGAGGGTGCCCTGCCAATGCACCCTCTGTCCCTGCTCAGGAGGAGATAACTCATCCTGTGGCTACGGGAGGTTTGGCTCGTGCTTTGAAGCCTGGAAGGAGGCTGCAACTTCTGACAGGACATCCTGGATGCCGTTTTCAAAAGGCTCCTAACACGACTGGATCTCACATGCCTGAGTGCCAGGTCACGCTTTGAAAATTGAGCTGGAAGTGAGATCTGAGGCTCCCAAGTGTATTTATTCCTTGGCTTTTTTTCTTTTTTTTTTTTTTACAGAAAAGAAATAATTTTGAAAATTTTATTCACTGTCCCTATTCAATACTTATTAAGAAACTGAATTAAGCCACTCATTACTCTGATAGCAGCTACCCCACAGATGCTGTAAGTGATGGGCCTCTGTAAGGCCTCCTGATCTTTAAAAAGCAAAGGATGAGCTAGGCGTGCTATTCAGGCTCCAGCTATTCACATTTCTCCTCATTTAAATGTCAGGAAAATGTAATTAGTACTGACACAGATGGAGGTCATCTTTCTAAGTAAAATATTAGGGGGGGGGAGGAAATAAAAAAATAAAAATAATAAAAAACCCCCAAAACCCACCAAAAACTAGAGAAGCAATTTTACTAAATGACACTACACCACAACTGAACAGATTATAGCTCTTGAGTTTTTCCAGTGCCTAAGCTATGTTTTTACATTTTACAAAGCCATCTTGTATGTGCTTTGCATTAAAAATGTATTTATTGCTCACACTGATATATATATATGTTCTGAATTTAACAATTTACTCGTCAGACCAAAACGATTCAAAACATCAGGGAAGCACTAGCATGAGATGGCTCAGGATCAAGAGTTTCTTTTTTTACATATATATTTTTTTGGCTTTCCCCTTCAAAAAAAAGTCTGATCAACTTCATTTATAACATGTGTTTAATTAGACATCTTCAGAACAGATTCAAGAATCCTTTATATGGACCAGAACTTTCAAAATACCAAATGATTAATTTATTTATTTTTTTAGCTTTTCATGTTTTCTTTCAGAATGACTACAGTTATGAGGCTTGCAAGAACACACACACAAACATCTTTCACTTGCACCATAAAATCCAACATGTCTCACTGATGCGAAAAGCAAGTTTTTGCAATTACGCTTCTTTAAAAACCAGAGGGGTTTTTTAATTGCTTTTAGCTCCTACAAAGTACTTTAAATTAAATTACGGTAACTTTACAACTACGATCACCACTACCCTCGAGTAGTGCTGAGGAGCACTAATTCAGAGGGCACATTTAATCCCCTGCTTTTATCAACAGAATTTAGTGATGAGATGTCCACTCACAGTACTTTGTTACCAGCTTTGAAGTCTTAAAACCAAAACCAGCTGCTGCAGCCAGCCCCGAGCCCAACAAAGCAGCCTTCATCTGTTTATACTATCAGTGCCTCTGGAAAGATTGGCGGACAGTGCTTCTGGTGATAGATGCATACTGAAACCTGATCAAGGCTTGGGTTATTTTCCTCCATCCAGCAATGCTGCAATTCTAGACAGGCAACAAACCCCAAGATCTCCATTAGGATGAGAGAAGCAATGAAAGCCCCGATCCCACTGTCATCCCAAACATTAACAAATTGTCCATCTCATCAACTCTGAGCAAAATCCACAATTACTTCCATGTGGTTCCCAGACACTGGCCAATCAAGTTTCGTAACACAAAGACACACAACATGATCTGGTGCATCAAAAAGGGCAGCTTCAATCCCAATGTTAACATGAACTGTAAGGTGACATCCAGTCCAGGCAGAGCTAAATATGAAGCCCCAAAGGACAAAATTACCATCTTCTACTGACACCTCCTGCTCCAGTATTGCAGGGTCACCAGCTGTCTCAACAAAAAATCCTGAGGCCAACCCTGACAGGTCAAGAGATAGAAGGACCTACCCTCCATCAGAGATGGAGTATGACAGAGGTTTCCAACAATTATTATTTAACTCTCTAATCCTCCTGCCCCCCTGTTTTAGACCCCATCCCACAGCTGGGTGCCCTGACAGCTTGTATTGTCATCTACAGGCTCAGCCCAAGGTCAGAACATTGAAACCAGAGAACTGCTTGAGAAATCAACCAAATAATTTGCTTGCACACTTGCTGCTTTATTCTTAGAAGAACCAAAGCAAACATACCTGGGCAGCCTGGTCCCCAATGTCTGGCATGCCAGCATCTGACAGCCGTCCCCGGTACAGTGCCCCGGTGCCCTGGTGCTGCTCTTCCCCATTGCTCTCAGCTTCAGAGGTCTCTGGCTGAGCAACTTCCACCTCCATCGGGGTGCAGTGCCCGTTCCCGTGCTCCGAGCCCAGCTTCTCCTTGCTGTCCTTGCTGCCCGGCGTCCTGGTGATGACCCCAAACTTCCTGGTCCTTTTCCCATTTTGAGCAGCTCTGTCTCCAGGCTCGGGGCTGGGCTTGGCTTTGGGGTCGCAGCTGTTGCTGTTGTTGCCGTTGGAGGGAGGCAGAGGGGCTTTGCGCTTGATGCGGCGCAACATGATCAAGTAGACGAAGCCGCCATTCCAGCACTGCTCGGCCAGGTAACTGCAAGGAAAGGGATGTGTGAGGATCATCGACCTCTCGCCCTGCAGTGCCCACATCCCACCCTGGCATCCCAACTCACTGCGCCCCATCATGATGTTCATGCACCGTCTCAGCCCGCTGATTACCTGGTGCATGGACACGTAAGGTAACTTGAGGCACTGGCGAACACTCTCTTTCCTCAGTATCAGAAGAAAATATCAGGAACCATTAACATCCCTACCAGCCACCCAGGCTGATCCCACCACAGCATAACGTGACAGCTGGTAAATGCCACCAGTTTGCATGCCCTGACCTCCATATATGCAATGCAGCAACATGTAAAGTTGGAATAAGGAAATCAGAGCAGAGAAAGTTTCCAGTAGAGTCTTAAAATAAAGAAATATGTTCTAAAAGAAACTGAAAATCAGGCAGGATTCATTTGTGCAGAGGCCCATAGAGCATCTTCATCTCAAATGAGCCTCCTCAGTGAAACTAATCTGATTCAGCATACGTACATGCCACTGGGATGTGGCCACTGGGAAAACAAGTATCAGCCACTAGGGTAAGTAGGCACAGCTCACCTGGCCTTACAATCACCCCAGTACAGCAGAGCACAGCACTACAAGGCACCTCAGCTGCTTTATAGGGACATGGAAATCAGATGGGTTTCCTTCACAGCAAGCATATTCCAATCAAAACACAGGTCAAGTCATCTCAGCTGTGCAAGGAGCAGCTCTCAGGTTCTCCTACCAGACCAAGGCATCACCTCCCCTCCCAAAGTCTCTGGACATGCCTTGGAGGAATTGACATTTCTGCTTCAAACAAAGCCTCTGTGACCTTACAGAAACTGCACCCACTGATGCAAAAGAAGAATTTAACTTCATGCTTCTTTTAGGAAAGGATATACCTCAACCCAAATTCTTGTAATATTTGGGTTCTGAGCCAAGGGTGTAACCAACTGAGAGTACAGACAAGCTGGAATTTGTACATAGCAGGTTTGTATGTGCCCTTTCACACTAATTTAGGCCCAAAAACTATATTGCCTTTCTCACTAGTGAAGGCAGCATGAGTTTCCCAGAGCATCAAATAAGCCTCTGCTGCAGCTGCAATGGAATGAACTCCTCACGATTACAGAGCAGTTGATGAACCAACAGCTTTTAGAGGAGATGAGAAACTAGGTGTGGATTTGAACCACAGATCGTAAGAGAAAACAGCACAGCACTCGTGCTTGAGAGAGGATGAACCACTCAGGAGTCTGCCACCAAGTTTTTTCCCTTCCTGCTGCTTGTAGGCTAATTTTTCATTTCCCTTTCTTAAAAATTGTTTCGCCATAAAATAAATCCTTCAAACTTAATCCTGCACAGAGGTGACTTAATGGCAAAACAGGAAAAGCAGCTATGATAACCCCTGAAGCAAAGGAGTGAGGAAAGCACTCTCAACTACTCAAAGTAAGCCAGACCAGCCTGGCAGTGGCTGGAAGTAATACGATGGGTGTGTGTTTCTGTCCAGGGACAAGAGCCGGTATTTTCACTCCACCTCTTCCAAAAGCTTCAATATCCCCCACAGACAATATTGGCATTCAAATCACTTATATTTAATTAGGAAGACTGATGTTCAAATGAATACCACAACTAAATAACCTTAAAAGCAGCCCTGGAGCCACAGGTGGGAAGGACAAGCATGCTTACTGTGCCAAAGTTCCCCATGAATATCAATCGAACTCCAACTCCCTGGACAGTCTTTTCAGTTTTCAGCAGGCAATCCTTTTTTTCCTCCCCTACCCCAGACATAAAGAATACTTAAATACAGCCCTAAACCCATCTTTTTGCAAACAGCTGAAAGCAGCCAGACAACAAGCCCCGCCAGTTGAGAAATCTCTGCAGCAAAGGCCAACTGTCTGGGTGGCCACAAGGTGACACTTGGCTCTGGGAGACATGTGAAGCTGGCAGGACCCGAAGGGTTAGCGTAGAAAAAAAATCCTGAGCTAACATGGAAGTATTTTTGATTATCAAGTTGAAAGAAGAATTCTTTTAATCAACTGAAAAGGGACAGTTCTGCTCCAGAAACAATATAGACTGCCTGTTTTTCACATTTATCTTTCAACTCAAATTTCAAGGCAGCCAGTAAAGTTGATTAAAATTCATTACTTTTGCTTGCAGCAATACCACTGCACTCTGATCCATCACACATAAGCCTGATAGTACCGCTTCTCCTGGCACATGGAAACAGGAAAGCAGCTCCTCTTCCCATAGTCTTGTGGCTTATGTGGATGCTGTCCACCCTGTCTTTACACCGTGTCAACTCTGCCTGACTTGTTTCTGTGCAGGTGCATTTTTCATATGGGGCTTTTTGAAACACCAATCTCTGAATTAATTACTGATGTATTTTTTAGTGCCAGCAACCAAGTGCATGCATATCAACTACTTGATTTAAGAAGTACATGGAACAAGAGGGAACTTAGCATATGTCCAAATAAAGTAATTCTAGAGAGGCAAAAATAATTTACTATTTCACCTCCACTCATGGCTCATTTATTCTGTCCATAAAGTGTAAAGCTGTAAGAAAAAAGGGAGGGTTTTTTCCTAGCCACTCTTCATACACAATCATTCCTCCAGTCTGGAACAGGGTTACAGCAAATGGTTATAGATGCAGCTGCACTGAAGCCAGCAGAGCTGTGCTGATTTACTCCACATGTTGAGATGGCCTGCATGTTTCAGGCAGACAGCCTGCAGTAACTCATGGGCTTATGCACTTCTGAGTACTTTTCAGCAGTTCAAAGAACACAGTAAGTTTCCACGAAGAAAAAAAAGTATTCTCTGGGTCAGTGAGCAATTACCTTTGCATGGCAGCAAGTCACTGCATACAGTGGATCATGTCAGGTATTTCCAGACAGGCTAAGTCCTGCTGGGACCAGTGATGCAGTAAGTGGCATCATTATCTAAAGAGTTTGTTTCAAACCAAATACCAGGACAACCAGCACTGACAGAACACTAAACTCATACCATAAGATAGGAGACAAGTTGAAAATAATATACTAAGAAATTGTGGTCATTTTATCGTATTGCCCTTCCAAGATAGGGATGATAAGCAAGGAGCCTGAGCCACCTGCTCAATTTCTGCTAAGTACATGCCAGCTGCTTAGCTGGCTTCCTTTTCCTTTGCCATTTCTTTCCTGTTTGAGTAAAAAGCAAAAAAACCACCAGGTGAGCACGGCAAGCTCTCAACTCTGTACAAAGAACAGGTATGGTTCTATTAAATGAGTGAGAACCTTCAGATTTTAAATTGTTTTCTATCTATCCATCCCATGCCAGAAGGGAGCAGTGGGATAGACTCAATAAAATGCAATTATATAGTCTCTGGACAGCAGAAAACTGCAAAAAGATAGACAAGATCCCAAATCCCCCTTCTCAAGGGGTTTAATGTGTGCAATGCAGAAAAGCCTTTTTTTTCTTCCTTTTTTTTTTTTTAGGTTTGGTCCCTGTAGAGCACTCACAGAGATTTTAGCAATCAATACACCAACCGTGTCTCAGGCAGGGCAGGATCAGAGCTGATGAGCGTACGTAGCAATTCTTAGCACAGATGTGGGGAATCAGCTGCAACCTCACAATTGTCACTCAGTTTGAACACAGACGTCAGCTTGGATGGAGAAGGTGTGTGGACAAAAAACATCCCTAATTCAGCTTTGATTCATCTAAATCCACATTTTCCAGTCTTTGCAAGGTAGTGTCAAATCTCCCTGGCATAGCTTGGAGACCGCTCAGACACTGCAGCATCATCTCCACAAACAGGATCTAAAAAAAAAAATCACTGAAATACTGGCTTGGAAACATTTCCTACTGGCATGCTCAGAAGGAAGGACCACCCAGCTGCTCCTGCTGCTTTGATCTCACCCTGGCACCAATGCTGATAAAACCCCAACCCATATAAAACATAACCCTTAAGCAGTGGGGAAGACTTGTTCTTTTCTGCAGTAAAGAAACCATGAAAATGTTAATAATCCTTAAAACTAGAGGAAAATTGTTTTACACTTGAAACAGAGCTGGAAAGTTACCTCTTGCAAAGCTCAAGCACAGGCTGGGAAAGGCAACCTGTAGATGGTATCAAGGGACATTTAACACCCTTTTAGTATCACAGCTATAAAGGCAGAAACACACATTCACTTCCTTGGGAGACTATTTTGAGTTATTCAGCCAAATCCCATTTCTCCCCTACACAGCTGAACTAACTGCTGTGATCATAAAAACTGATAAACTCACTGAGTTTATTCCAACTTCCTTGGCACACACGTGAAGTGTCAGACTTGGAAACAGTGTCTTAGACTAGGACAGTAATTTTGTCCTTTTTTAACATATATATATATATATATTTGAGTGTATGCATCTATAAATATAAAGGTTTACTGACTTGAAAAGAGCATGCTGTGACAAGCTCTGTCACATCCTATCTCACTTGAACAAATACAGACAGCCACACTGAGCCATGGAAAAATCAAAGCAGATCCAGCAGCTGTAAGAAAGCATCTGGATCCACTTTAGGGTCAGAAATATTGAAGTATGTTTATTTTACACTAATAATACTATTTAGCATTTCTCCAGAAACCTTCATCCTGACTGATCAGAAACTGCTTTGGAAATGATAGACACGGAGCATCACTGACATCTCACCAGCCAGCCCATTGTGCAGCTCACCAAGACACAGAGCAGAAACCTCAGTCGAGACAACCACTTTCAGAGCCCCTGCCTAGCCCTCCCGGGACCTATAATGTCCTTTGCAGGACAGACAGACCACTAATTTTTATGCTCTTCTCTGAAGGACTTTGGCATAGTAAAATGTCTTGAAACCCAATCTTCTTCAGGCTGGAAAGATGAAGGGCAGTGCAGATCCTCACAGAAACCTCCAGCCCCAAGGGGGATTTTAAAAGCTAAACTTAACATTTCTCCATGACACCTGCAAATGAGCTAACTTGCTTTTCAGGTATGGCAAACTAATGACTAGATAGTGACTGATGGATCCTGATGAAACTCTCACCTCACTGCTGTCACTGTGCAAGAACATCCGTGACACTAAGGACTGATTTTGGCAAGCACCAATGGGAATTTTCCAGAGATTGCCACGTCTTCAGCCGGGAGTCAAGCCTGCCTTAATGTCTGCAGGCAAAAGGGAGTATCGACCTACAAAGACCAGGGCAAACTTTGCTGCATCCAAGCTTGCAAGAGGTTCCACCTCCTGAGAGCTGCAAAGACATCTAATGACCAGCCGTCTCATCCACCTCCTTGGAGGATTAAGCTCTCCAGCCGTAATTTATCTTAGCAGAAAGCAATGGTGTTGGTAAAGCTGGCTATTACTTCAACACAGTCTTGGGCACAGAGCTGAAGCACACCAGGAATGAGCTTGATCCAATATCTCATCACCAACAAGCCCTTTCCTGCCCCAGGCTCTGCAGGCAGTGGCACACACAAGGGACACAATGTTCTCTGCCGCCCTTAATAACTTGAGAAAAGGCAGAAAGAGCAAAGGAGAAGTCAGTCGTGGAGCTCAGCTGCTAATCGCACCCGGGGAGAGCATTCAAATAGCGCAGGGAACACATCAGGTGCTCCCATATCCCTTTTCAGGATGAGCAACCCGCAGCCCCCAGCTTGTGGCCAAGATAAAGCAGCAGCACCCCAAAGTCTCACAGAGGCCATGGCTCTATATGGCACGCTGCATTTTTCTCAGGACAGCCAAATTGGCAGCTTTCTGAAAAACAAAACTCTGAATCCAGTGTTTTCGTCCATGGCGTGTTTTTCACAATTAAATTTATAGCAAAGAATGCACCTAGATTTAGCAAAATTTCGAAGAAAAAGCAGCTTTGAAAGTTACATTTCAAGGTATATTTGGTAAGGCTGGCAGGAGGCCTTGGGCAAGACCTCCTTGCACACTGTGAAATCCTGAACTATCAAGAGTGGTGGAAAGGAAGCGGAGGGAGGATTGCTGCTGTACTTTCGTGGACTCCATGCCTGCCTAAAGCTTTTTCTGGAAGATGGAATTGTGACACAGGACCAAGACAAAGCCTGATGAGACACCTCACTCCACCTGGTATCAACGCAATGATGTGCCTTTGAATTTGGGAAGACTGAATTCCTTTCCTCTTCCTGTGCTCCACATCCCTGAAGCACCCCAGGCAAATCCTTCCATGGAAAGATAGGGCCAACAACATGGCATCCCACAGAGTTGTTGTAAGGTCTGAGGTGGTGAAGCCACTGTATTTAAATATTGCAGTTTCACAATCACCTTACATCTGGGATCAGCCTACACTGAACAGCACCACAGCTTTCCTCCTACCCCATATCCTGCCTGCTCAGGTGCTGGCACAGTCATATGGGCAACAGTACAAATGAACCCAAGGCGGGAACCGATCCAGCTTGAAAATAACCCAGCCACAGCAAACTTCTAAAAACGCAGTCCTTAGGATGAGGATTTTAAACCTCACTGACACCCTCATGTGGTCCCAGTGGTGCAGAGGCAGGGACAGGAGAAGAATGGCAGTGGCAGGGGACCACATTTCCACTCCCACCAACAGCCCTCACCTACACAGGGCTGAGAGATGCGTGTGGCCACAGCCCAAGGCAAGGGAGTTGCGCATGCCATGCAGACAGGAGCAGTGTCTGGCTTTGGCTGCATGGCATTTGCACCTCCCATTTCGAAAACCCAAAGGACAGCCACCTTCTCCACACACAAGGAAGCCCAGCTGAATCATGTCCCCACCACAGGTGTGGAGAGAAAACAGGCTGGATCATTTCAGTTATGCTGGCACAGCACAAAATTCACATACTTCTGCCACATACGTTGTTGAGATGTTTCAAAAGCGTATCCAGGATTTTGGGAGACAAACAAGCAGAGCAGGGACCGCCAAATTACACTGCAAATGGACAAAGTGTGTGAATGGCCACAACGATCCCTCTCCCGTCCCAGCATAAACAGCTGAATAGGATGACTTGAGGAGTTTTATAAATTCTCCACACCTGAGGATCCCCCAAAGCTCTGACGGACATCCTAAACCTAGCAGATTTTGTAACTGCAGGCATCATAAAATCCTTTGAGATTTGCTATGTATGGCTCTGCTAGCAGGGTGGAGCAGTGATGCTGCATTCAGACTGCAGAGATTTTGGAATCAAGCTTTACAGAGGTCCTGATCTTACTAAACATACAACTCCCACATCTGCATTTAGAAGTCACAGTAGACAGAAACACATGGTGCTTTTTGGGTTTGGGTCCTAGAGACAGACTAATGGGTATTAAGGAACCAAATTCTCTTTGTTCTTGGTTAGTGGCAGAGTGTACAAACAGAAGTGGGCTAATCCAAAAATCATCCTGGCTCCAAGTTTTTAGTTCACAGCTATGCTGCAAACAGACACTTAGTTGGATACACAGCCATGTTCCCAAATATAACTTCCAGTTGCAATATACTAAACATTTTAAAGTGGCTAGTTATCAGTTTAAAAATTACAAAAACCTTGGCTGTAACAGGCCAGAATGATACCAAGTTCCACATGGGCATTATCACCTGTGTTTACCGAGTGACTTGTGCTGTGTTACTGCTGTTCAGACACAGTCTCTCTCACCATGATGACTTTCTTTAAGAATACAAGATCCTGGAAGCTCCAAACATTCTCCCGTGCAACTGCTCCCGGTTTCCAATGGCCCCCTGTGCAACTGATGTTTCACTGAGCACTTAAAGAGGCAGGTCGAGTTTTACACCTCTTCTATGCTTTTACCAAGGAAGGCATCAATTTCCCTTCCTCTGGAAGCCCAGAGTTGGACATGCTCTTTCCTGCATGACATTTTGTTCCTACCAAGGTCTAAGACTCACTCCATACTGGAAAGCCCAAACAAGTTCTCATTTGCAAAACATGGCGCAGAATCATAGAACACTCTGAGCTGGAAATTTCCAACTTTCTGAGTTGGAAAGGATCCAGTGTGGATCCTGAGTGCAACTCCTTGTCCTGCACAGTACACAGTCCCAAGAATCATACCATACGCCTGAGAGCAGCGTCCAAAACAAACCACCCAGCTGGAAAGCGCACATGCCCCACATGAAGGAAGAAGAAAGACGGTCAAAAGCCATCCACGTGTGACCCATGTACAAAGTACCTCCAGTGATGCTGCTGCCACTTTACCCTGAATTCTCAAATCTTGTCACTGTGTTTACACCTTGCCACCCTATTTCCAGGGCTTCCTGCTTTCCTCCACACTATTTTAGGACCACCCCTCTAAAACAACCTCTTTCTAAGCATCCAGCTCACATCCTTCCCTCTTCCTCCCAGCAAATCGTTTATCTAATTCTGCCCCCGGTTTCAAATCACACCAGGAAGCAGAGACAGCCAGGAATAGATTTAACCAGTGAGAAATGGTTTGTACCCAAAATTGAATGAGAAGTTCAGCACAGACGATACTCTTTACCATAATCCAGGATTTTTGCACAGACAGAGCTGCTAGGGAGGATGCCTCAAAAATTTCCATATGTAACTTTGACAACTCCCTGATGCCAAGCTTACTGGTGGGAGGGCTGCAAGACCATGGGGTTTGAATCTGCTTCCAGCCGACACTGCTACAGCAGCACAGGGAAGTGCTAGTGGCAGGTACGTGCTGTTTCTGGGAGGTGAGATCATCCCTTTGGAATAAAACTGCCTATTTTTCCCCATGCAGAAATCATCACAAATGCCCAAAAGGTAAGACAACAAACACATCTCAGCGAAATATATTTTATTCCAGCAGCAAAGTTTTAACAACGGTACTTTAAGTGGGGGGAGAAATAAAAAAATATGAAACAAAAACAAAATAACAGTCTCTGCAACATTGTTCTGGCAAATCACATTATTTAGGTTTTAACATTAGTTGTAATTCCCAATATACCACTTTCCACTGAGAAGTGAAGGTTTGGATGTCTGCAAGCAGTGAAAATGAGAGCCAGAAAATTTAATCAAGACTATTTTACAGCAGGAAGCAGTATGCTGGGTTAGACGAGACTTATTTCCAATGCTATTGCAGGCTCATTTGAGCTCCTGAGAGGAGCCCTATTAACAGAGAGAGGCCAGGCTTCAAATAACCCTGCAACTGCTGGGGGGCAGATAGGGAAGGAACAAATTCACAGCTCTCAGATTTATCTGAGGAGCCAATTCTAGCAGCAAGGGCTACTCGCCTTCAGAAGACTGCTTGGCTTTGAGCATTTTGCAGGACTCTTCCTAATATTGAAAATGGTAGCTACTTAAATCAACTGCTTCCTCCTTCCTGGGGGGAGCAATGTCTGTCATTCAGCATCCCCAGATGCAATTTGACCACAAAGCTCACAAAGCTACAAACATGTATTTAAGATGAGCATTGCAGCTGTTCACCAACAGCAAAAAGGAAAACCAAACCCTACATCAGAGCAGGGGAAAAAGTTGGAAAGTATGATCAGACAACATTGCATGAAACCGTAACAGGTGGGAAAGAGCCTGAATTCATACAAAGGTACCCCTACATACATTACTTTTTGTGACTTCAGGACAGCTAGATGCAAGGAAGAAGGGAAAAGGAGTGAATTTTCCACAAGTGGTGAGCCTCCCAACACGCCCAGTGATGCCGTCACCTGCCACCATGATGCTTACAGGCTGCCCAGACTCAGCAGCCTCCCTACCAGGCCGTCAGCGTCTCCTTTTACTTGCACCCACTCTTGCAAAGAATAATTTTGCCTTTTGAGGGCCATTGCCCACAGGCACAGGAGGTTTATTTAGCTATTTAACATCGCTGTTTTGCGCTCTGCAGTGGGGACCGGCTGCAAATCCTGTAAATCCTGGGGATGAACTGCTTTCAGCTCTGACTATGGGCTTGCTGATCCGTGCTTCCCTGCATGCTGCAACAGGTTTTCAACCATAATAACCCTCTACAAAGCACCATCTCTTGCTCAACAGTTTCCGTCAGTCACACCAAACCCTTTCTCTCTCCCACTGCCTAAACGCATCTTCGATATTCCTGCCGTTTGGCCAGAATAAAGGACTCGTCCTCTCTAAAACAATCAAACTGTGCTGACACTCATTCACTTTTACAATTCCCCGTGAGAACAAACATTTCCCAGTGAGCTCACCAGTGACAGGGCTGAGGTTACTTGTGCCCAGGCAAGTGCACTGCTTTGAATTCAGGCACTTCACCGACAGATGCTCAGGATTCCCAGCCAGAAGCAGATCACCAGCACAAGAGCAGCATCTACCAAGTGCTGAGGCTGTCACTGACCCAGGTGTCACACCTGCTCAGGTGACAACTGCTCCCAGGATAACACCTCCATTGACACTGCACATCCCCAAAATCAAATGCTCATGTAAATTTTGGGACTACAGCAGGTCCCTGCAACAAAACAGCCTGCATGGCAGGAACTGAACTATGCCAGATACATATGTGCCTATCTGCCTGTAGGGAGTTTGCCTCTTTCATTGGATCCTCACATAAACCAGCTTCTAATTACATCCTCACTTTCTGTTTTTACCACAGTGAGTTTGAACGAAGCCAAAAGGGAGAAGAATTGAGGAACACACATGGCAGGAGTCATAAACATTTCCCAACTTTCACTTGGTTTTGCAACACAAACAGGACAGACATGCCCTCCTTGGAGGGCCCATGGATTAGAGCTTGCAAATGACTTCAACTTCCCAACAAATGCTTTGCATACAGTGGAGTTTCTGGATTTAATACAGATTTTGCAGACTGTTGTAACCACTCTTCCAGCTACAAAACACACGAGCATCCCTCTGGCAGGCCATGATGGAGACCAAAATCACAGAAACTGCCTTGCAACAGTCCTCACCAACACCCCTGGAAGTGAAGCTTATTTCAACAGTCAAGAGGGTGTATAGGACTCTGCTTTCTGCAGCTATTCACATAACTGGCTTTTCCCAGCATCAAATCAATTTTCCCCAGCTGCTTCTGCAGCCAAAACTCATCAGGATTTGCCCCAAGTTGTAGCTTCATTAGATGCTGCCAAATAAAACATAGGTGCAATTCAATCTGGAGCATGACAGCAGAGTGAAATGCTTTTTCTTTTTAATTAAAACAAATGGAGACAGCAAGCCCTCATACTTCATCCCACGTCAGGATACTTCCCCACAGCTTTTTTGCCCAACTTATTTCTGCCTCACACCTCCATCAAACCATGACAACAGGGAGAGTTGTTCATTGATTTGTGCTCCTCATGGACTGAGGAGGCGCTGCCTGCAGCCCTGACCTGGGCTCTGAGCAGGGGCTGATCCAAAAGGTGTGTGCAAGTGTGCCAGCCCAGACCAAGGACCAAATCTATGACCACAGAAGCAGGTGAGGGTGGGCATCACTGCGCAGCACCCCAGCTGAGTTAAGTCCCTGGCACAGGCATCAATATTCTCCTGCCTAAACAGGGTGGGGACAGTCCCATAGGAGAGGCATCACCCAAAACTGCAGATCCCATTGGGGTTGCCACCCAGCAGCTCCTGGCTTGTAGGAAATGCTTTGTGGTGTGGTACCAGAGGCATTACAGGCAGAAATACTCCTGGGAGACCAGTGAAGAGCTGTGCCAGAGGGTGAGGAGGTGCAGCACCAGTCTTGCTCACCTTGCACAGTGCAGAAGGGCAGATGGCCAGGAGCATCTCTTCCTCTCCATCTGCCAGACCCTGGTGCTATGAAGGGTCTTTTTTGCTGTTGGAGCATTGGTGGCCCATGAAAAAGCCAGAGACAAGGGAAATTAAGCATACAGCACTCTGCACTGTGCTGTACTTCCCAATGCATCATGCCATCAACTTGATCATCCAGAGTGACACAAAACAGGAATGACTGCCCTCCTTGTTTTCTTTTCCCTCCTTTTTTTTTTTTTTTTTTTTTTTTTTTTTTTTTTTTTTTTTTTTTTTCAGATTTTACAATCCACGCAGAATTCTGCAGCTCTGGCATGAGACAGACCAGCGCCACGTCACAAGAAATCCCCAGTAAGCCTTTTGATGACTTTCATCTGGTATTCACTCACCACAAATCCTTGCCATTAACAAACTGCACTAAGGGAATCCTAACTTTCAAAGCCACAAATCTCCTAATAACTATGGCCGCTTTATACATGCCTTAGGATTAGTCATGTCATCTGGTTAGAAACCCAAAGCTGCTCTTCATTATTGGATCCAACCTGCCTGCAAACACGGAACAGAGTGGTAATGCTGCCCTGATTTCAATGATGCAGAGGCAGTCATTACATGACATCCTCCTCCTGGGCACATGCAGCCCAGTGGCACACATTTATGCTGCGCTACTGTGCCAAAGACCCAGAAACCTCCCTCGCAGCACACTGACACCAACCCTGGCAGATGGTGCACGAGTAAGCTTGACTCTGAGCACATTCAAGTTTCACACTGGCTCCTAGTATGCAAACCAAAGGCAGTTTTACAACTACCTGCTCTGTAAATTAAGAATGCCTTTAGTTGCTTTGAAAAATAAGAGCTTATTTAGTCAATACATTGGCTTCTTCAAAGAGCCTTCAAACTAATTAGCCATACTGAGTTACTATGAAAATACAGAGCTTACACTCAATACTCTTGATGATAACAGAGCTGGTGCTTTGGTACTGAAGCTATAGAATTAGCACAAACTTCATCAGATGCATTTTCCTATAGGCTCCAAATTATATATCAAACTGAATATTTTCCTTTCCTGCGGTGGATGTGGGAATTCACTTAATTTATTCGTAGGTTCAAAGCAATAATGATTTTTAGCCCATGTGCAGATCAAGAATCTGAATATTCAACAGTGACAACGCGAGGGGATGGAAGACAGACACACAAGAGAAGATGCAGAAAACAAAAACGGCAGTAAAAAAAGTAAAGAGGGTTAAAAAAAATAGTTGCCGTACTACAGATGAGCTGTACAGCTGTTCCAGTTCAACTTTCACAGGACAGAGAAGTGGAGATTGCTTAATTTAATGCAAAGGGCACACTAGCCAGAGGCAAACCCTCCCTCATAGATTCAGATAAGCTGTCAAGCAAAACAAAGTTTACAAAGCCCCACAAGATATGCAAAGGGCAGAGAAGCAGACTGCAAGGTTCACAAATTTTAATTCCAAGAGTTCCTGCCCAACCCTGCTTTTTAAAAAGCAGATTTACTTGGCAGATAAGCCTNAAGGAGGATGCTCCGTAATGTATTTAGTAACTACTATCTGCACAGAAAAAGCCACAAGCAGACTTCAACCAGCAATTCTCTGCAAGTGTCAGGACAGCAGCAGAGCACGGCAACTACTGAATCTTATTTCACACACCAGATCAGAATTTAATCTGAGCAGCAGCCACATANAAAAAAAAAAAAAATCAAAAAAGTAAAGTCAAAGGCAACAGCATCATAGGAAAAGAAATTTCCCTTTTTCCTCACTTCCATTTATCTGCTTGAATGCCAGTTTACTTACAGCAGAGACCAGCAGGGATGCATCCGAGGGCTCAGCACCACCGGCACTCCCTACAACCCCAATCCCCTTTCCTCTCCTGCTCCTCCTCGCCTCACTGCCCCACCCAAAGTACCCAGCTCTTCCACCAGCTCTTCCAGCTCACTTCCCCTCCCCAAAGGGAATCGACGCTACTTGCTCCAAAGGTCTGACAAATCATAATTCTGAATTTCAGGGTAGAACTGGCAGCAACCAAGGGGAGGGGAAAAAAAAGGAAAGGCAAGTTCTGACAGGGAGTAGGGGGAACTAAATATTACCATTACAAATCATCACAACAACTTCATTATTAGTTTATAACATGTCACATAGCTGACTTCCTTCCCCTCCTCTTCCTATACCTTTACTGACTGTATTGATTGGACTTGTCAGCATGTTCTCACATAAGACTGAATTCAATTAAATGAAATACAACCAACAACCCAGCAGGTATTCCATGTTTGCTTTAAAAAAAATCAAGTA
>VYZR01037869.1:0-12305 GCA_013400675.1 Oxylabes madagascariensis | reverse complement strand
TGTCTTTCAAACCAAGACAACATTTTATCAAAATCTTCCTAATTGCTGAGAATATTACATGTAACTGGTGCTTAAATAGGTTATTGAGTTTGATATGAATAGTTCAGCTGTCAGCAGTGCCTGTTGACATTTCCCCACGCCACTTTGTTTTCCACCTTTTGATGACTACAATAAGTTCCATTTTCTACATTTTAGCTGATGATTTTCTGACATGTCAACATTTTCTTTACTGTATTCCAGTGCACCTTAATCTTGTCTCATTTGCAGCTAAATCCATGCCATGCTTTATCTCCCTCTCTTCCACCCAATCTTCTGTCTCTGCAGCTTTGCACTTTATTACATCAACTTTTGAATGAGTCTGTGGTTGTCAAACTTGCTCTACTGTTTAACTGTCTTTTGTAAATACATCAAAGCCAGGTTTTTCATGCTCCAACCTAAGCAAATATCCATAATGTGACAGTTTAAAATGAAAATTTACCATCATGACATGTTATATTTACCAATTCTGAGTGGGTGATGAAATCAGGTCCCCTGTAATTACTACATTTAATGCTCTTTTAAGTTTTTCCTGAAATAAAATGGTATGTAGTTTTCATTTCTCCCAGTAGTGCCTGTGTGCTTCTCCTTTCTGCTGACAATTGAGGTAAAGTGTTTTAAGTGTCTTCTAAATCACCTACACTGTCTTTTGCCTTTAGCTTATTACTGCTTTTGAGCACTGTCCCAATATATGTCCTGCTCTATTCCTTCTTAAAGAGGTTATGAAACCCTCCATTTCCCTGTTTCTCTTAGTTCTCTCTATAGAGTCCAGTTCAGCCTGATTTCCAGAAATTTTAATGAATCCTTTAGACATATATTGGTCCTACTACTTCTTTTCTGTAGTGGGAGGAAAGAGTTGAGATTGTATAATGTAAATTAAGAGAAAAGCAAGTAGAACACACACTCCATGATGTTGAATAGATATGAAATCTTTTGAAATGGATGGAGAAGTTTCCATTGGCTTCAGTGACTTATGATCAATTCATGCCAATATGGCAAGTGGGAGCATGTTTATGAGTATTTATGAGTATTTATGAGTATTTATGAGTATTTATGAATATTTATGAATTTACCTTAAGGTTTTAGGAGTTAGCATGATAAAAAATAAAACAGAAATCTTTAATAGAGGAAGTAAAGGAAACTCGGTGTCTTATGTGACAAAAATAAAGGGCTTTTCATTATAGTAGCAGGGTTTGCTATTTATTGTGAAGGATAAGTTGAGAATCTTGTTCATAACTTTTTCTAAATAAAACTTTCAAAAAGAGTTATTTAAGATAAATACGACCAATTTATAAACCATACACTATAGGTGACTTTAAAAGGAGCATAAGCTTATTCCACAGAAGTCTCCATAAGTGGGCGGAATGTTGATAATAACGGTATACAAAGAATATGTTTTTTTCTTTTAAGAAGCATTTTGACATTGTGGAAAAAAAACCTACATAAAATATGATGTGCTGATCAAGAGTAAGATTTTTATCCGGAAGTACTGTCAAAAATTCTAACACCCTATAAAGTTTTACTAAGTTATTCTTTACAAAACAGTACTGACTTTATATGATTATTGGCTGATTTTAAAGTCTCAACCTTATTTTTCTAGTTTTTAAAATAAAATCGAGGCTTATTTGTCTATAAACAGTATTAACCACTTTTGATTCACCTACTTACATAAAGTTTTCCACTCAAGTGGAAAAAAAAAAAAAAAAGAAAAAAGGAATGAAGAAATAGGGTCTTGTAGCCTTCATGATAATGGGGGTTCCTAGGGTGACGGATTACCTCAAGCTTTAAATTGTTTGAAAAAACACTTTGTCAAGTTGTTTTCCCATCCCAAAAGAATTTTTTTAAAACACCTCTCTAACCTAAAAGGGCAAGTGAAAAGTTTGATTAGGAGATACCCCACCCATTATTTCTGGGAGTTATTTGGTTGTCTTGGATCCCAAATCAGGTTTGAGGCATGGATTTTATCCCATACCGTGCAGAACATAGTGCTTTAGGCCTTGCTGAAGTGAAAGAATATAAAATAAAAAACTATCAGTGGAAAGTAGTTTGGAGGGTTGGCCCTTGGGTAAGGTGATCTGAGAGGGAAGTGTTCAAACCACTTACTCAGCTTAGGAGGAAAACGTCACTCTGGTGGTTGACACAACACCTTGAATGATGAAAAATTACAATGTTCCTATCAAAGCTATTTTTCTTCCATTTGTCACTATGGGAGAGTATTACTGACTCCTGTGTGCATCCGTTTGCAGGAATCTCGGTGGCCTTTCTTATTTGGAGCAATCATTGTTCCATCATTGATACAAGCCGTGATTCTGCCTTTTCTTCCCGAAAGTCCTCGATACCTCCTACTCGAAAAGCATAACAGGAGCAAGGCAGAAAAAGGTATGTTGTGTTACTTTTTTGCAATAAAGGGTGTTTATTGTAGGGGTTCAGGCTGGGGATACCTGATTCTGATACCACTCTAGAAGCAGAATATTCTCATAGGAGAAGATCTCTGGCCAATAATTTTTTTCACCTTCTTTATTTGTTTCTGTATGTGTAAATATAGCTGTAGCTTTGAAGTTTTTATAAATTAAATTCTCCAGCAAGGTAACTTTTATAACATTACACATGGTGATACAGAACTAACCAAATCATCCTGCTGTTGTGTGCCAGCCACTCTGTGCAGGGTTCATTTGGAAGTGAAAGGCGGTTTCAGTCATCGTGACTCTTCCTTATCTACAGTTTTTGCACTTTGACTAATAAAAATGCAGATTCTGTTGCTGCTTTTTTCCCCCCAGCAGTTGCTGTGTTTAACCCTGTGTTCTGTAACTCAATAACCTTTGTAGATCTAATAAAAAACCCATACATCTGTTTAACTGAAAAATTCCAGTGCTTCCATATTGCTTCAGCTTCACAGATACAGAATATTTTGTCCTTACTTCAGGTTGCAGGTATAAAACTATTTGCTTAGATGATCACAGTTTCTGCATTCTCCACCCCAGTAAATTTACCATGGTCCCAATACCGCTGAGAGAATGTTAAAAATTTGGTTTCGTTTATTATAATGACATATGAAAAACAGGAGTCTACAAAATAGGAGACTGATTGTAATACCAAAATACCAAACATAAGTGCTTTACAAATTATTCTTAAAAACTTCATTTGAATAGGACCCTTGACATTTTTAGTCATGAACTAGTTGCTTGCAAAATTACTTATAAAGTGTGTATCAACACTTGAAATATAAATTTAATAATATTTTATCATTAAATTAATGCAACTCTATCCAGTTTCTTCTATTTTGAAACTAATAATTGGCCTTTTTTGTTCTGAAGAGCCCTCTGAAAAAGAAATAGCACACTAATGGAGAGACTCCCACGATGTCTCAATTTGGTGTTGAATGAAGAATTCTATAAATGTTGGAGCCTCAGACACTTAGAGATACAGTTCAATGCTTGAAAAAAAAAAAATAACCAAAAACAAAAACACAAAAGCAACAAGGTTTTGGGAAGAGTTCTTTAGCTTCACAGAGTCAGCAGAGTTTTGAGGAGGCAGAGAACAGCTTTTCCAAGGACCATGAAGGAAAGGGCTGCCCTGCCAGCTGTGCTCAGAGCACCCAGCAGGGCTGCAGGACCCTGCTCAGGTTGGCTGTTGGATGGAAACTTCTGCAGCACCATGGCTGGGCAGGGAAGAAATGCCTGTCGGTGTCAAGTTTAAACTGGTTCATTTCTGCCTGATAAAACTGTAGATATATTTCCAGAGCTATGGCTGGCAAAGAGTCTGCATCTGCAATGCTATTGCATAATGTCACACTTGCTATGAGGAGCTATTGAAAATCCTGCTACAGTACCTGGAGACCTCAGCACTGACAGTGAAACTGGACCTCTCATAGATTGAGTTTAAAAATTATAAAACATGGCAGTAAAATAACACCACCTGCCTTGAAATACACACCATTTACTGTTGCTGGTAATGTGCCAACTGCTCTCTGGGATGTTTTCAGCATACATGTTCTGAAAATAATTTGAAATCTAATCCAGAAGCACTGGAGGTATGTTTTTGGAGTAGAAGGCATCAGGAGAGCAGTTGCCAGGGGAAATGAGCTTTGGCTGCTGGTTTGGTGATTACAAGAAGATGGCTTTCATGAGCCACCCTAAGAACTATAATTTTAGATAATCTGAGAAAGGAGAGACAATTGATATTAAAAGCTTTTCAAAGTAACTTCATACTAATATGTGCTTTTGGATTTTGTTAATTCTAAAAGAAAGACTCAATTCTGAGATACGTTGTAGTACACAGTGTAACTCATTTTCAGTGCAGTCTACAGTGGAATTCAAAAAATAGGAGAGTGAATCAACAATCAAGACGAATCATCTGGATATTCGCATTATCAGCAGAAATGGGGGAGGAAAAGTCTAAGTATTAAGGAGACTGGAGGAGTTGTGATTTATCAAAATGCCCTTCTGCTTGTAAGTCATATAATGACAAAGCAGAATTCTTCATTTTAATGATGACTACAGTAATGCTTTTAAATTATTTGCCTCTTAGCTTAAATCTACATATTAATATTTGAAATTTGCAACTCTTTCTACTGACTAAATCCCTTTTCTTTCTCTTAATGGATCAAGGCTAGTTATGCAAATACATATTTCACTGTGGATTATGCCTTTTCAGAGAAATATAAAGCTATTATTTGCAAAAGGTTCTGTAAATCTGTATTTAAAGCAGATGACTACGTTAGTCTTTATGAAATACTCTAAAGTATGCATGTATGTCAAAGCTCCTAAAATGGAGCTGACAACGTTAATCTTCCTAATTGTTTTAGAGCAATAATATCCAGTGAGATATGTACGTCATTGAGTTTCCACAAACTTTTGCCCCTGCTTTCATCCCCTCCTTTTCTTGTCTGTCTCAGGAGATAACCAGTCTATAACTACTAAAATACAAGCAGTGTCAACCTCTTTTCTGGCAGATGTCTTTAAGGGGTAAATAAGAGACTGAGAGGAGGGGAAGGACCAGAATGTGTTATGTAAACAATGAAGGAATGAGGGTAGAGGGTTAGAGAGGCATCATGTGCAAGCCTAAACCACACCACCATGACGGAAGCTATTCTTTGGGACACAGGGGCAGCGATGCCTCAGATGAGTGAGGTTTCCTGAGCCCCATTAGCAGGGTTTTACCCAGTCCCCTGCTTTCTCCTTTCCGGCAGTGAGGACGGTGCACGCTGCGGGGGGCTGAGCTGATGTCTGGCCGACCGGACATACAGACACACGGACACCATGTCTGACCTGTTGCTGTCTGCTGCCAAAAGCAGCACTGGCAGATGAGCTCAGCTCATCTTCCTGGAGGTCACCAACCTGTATCCTACTCCCTGAGACCCAAAGGAATGGAATATCTCTCATATTCCTGTCTCACTGCTGAATATGGGAGTACTGATCCATGTGTTTTGAGGAGAGGGCAGGCCACTGGAACAACAGCATAATCTGTAAACCTGTTTTGTCCAAGAAAAACATCTGGTAATGAAGCAAGGGCAGAACCATCCCAGCTCCTCTCCCAGGTCCCATAACTAATATTCTTCTCATTTGATAAGAATAGAAGGGAAGAAATTGCCTAGCATTTAACTGGTGTGAACCCTCTTCTTAATCAAGGCCAGACAACAAAGAAGAAATGGATATTTAAGTGGTCGAAGAGAAGAACTTTGAAATTGTGGAAATGATGAGTGACAGGGATAGAAACAGGAAGAAACAGAAAAACCTGCTGCTATAATTGCATCAGTTTACCATCCAAGTACTAGGACAGTAAGACTGGGATTTCACATTAGCTGTCTATTAGTTGCATGCCAAGTGCACCCCTGATCCGTGAGTATCACAATGACGTAATATAAATAAAATCAGTAGTAGTGATAAAATGGAACATTTATTTCGACTAGCAGCATTGGTTAAAAACACTTGCAGTTGGAGAGTTGAGGTGTCTTTTTTGAAGAGCATTGTTATATGCATTTTACATACATGTTACAGAGCATTGCATTTTCTATGCAGCTACAGGAGCAGGTCAGGTAAATCAATAATGGAATTCAGCTGGTATCCCAGCTTGCCAGAGAACAAGAATTTTGTTATGTCTTAAGGGTCAAACAACTTGGATAAAATGTCACAGCATCATCTGTTGGTGACACACAAAATCTGTTCATCTAGTATGTTCAGTCATACATTGAAAGTCGCATGGTTATGAAAGAAGCTTTACAATAGGTATAACAAGAAGCATAGATTTAAATTTTTAAAAGATGGATTAGGGTTGATACCTTTGCATGTGACAAAAGAGCAAGGGCACTCCTGATTTTAAAAAGCAGGTAACCAATTTTTCACAAAGCCCTTCAGGGGGCTCACATGGGCTGGAGAGGTGTTAATTCCAAAGTTACAGCAGGAAAAAGTTACTGCAAATCCAGGGGTTAAAATAAGTTGTTATGACTGACAACAAGCATGTATATAAGTTATTTTTGTTTCTCTATGAGTGTTGTATGTCTGTAAAGATTATAAACTATTCTTACTGGAAAGGAAGAGGCAATCATGACTACTACACTTAATGACTTATGGCAAAGGCTTCATCTCAGATGTTTGCCTGCTAAGAGCTGGAGTGCTTGCAGTGTGTCTGATTTGTTTTGAACTTTTCTTAAACCTCCTGTCTTTTAGAAAGGATATTAGGTCATTGGACCTGTCATACAACTCTATTTACCAATTCCTGTGCTATTTTAGAGTGGCATGTGTATGTTTTGTTTTACCTGTACATCTTGGCTAGTTTCAGGTGAGCCTGAACAGGCCTATTGATATGTGTAAAGCCACACATACAAACAGGTAAAGATGTAATCCTTAACTGGATAATAACTCGAAAAAGATCTGTGTGTTCTTTACTTAGAAGAGGGAGGTGACAGGTGGGAAAAGCCTAAAGTCATTTGCCTGCAGGTATATTTCCTGATATTTTTTCTTGAATTTTGCTATGCTGCATGCCAGTAGATAATCAATATTTTTCTAGATTTAAATAGCCTTTTTATACTTATATCTCTTCTAGGAAGATACACCTGAATTATTCTTCTGGATCCTCAGTATTCTAATAAAATTAGTTTATATAAAGTAACTATTAGTTCGTTTTTTAAATTATTTCTGTGCTGACATGAAGTTATTACAGGGAAATTTCTACTGTCTTCAACAGTGGCCAGAGAAGATATTGTTTAAGCAGAACTTAGACTAAGATGTGTGAGACAGTGTGACACTGGATGGATTTCATGTAATTAATCATCAGGGAAGTGAATGTGTCCACGGGAAACAGATGACAATAATACTCCCACAGCCTATTTTAAATTTTGTCTGTTTCTTTTCAAAGGATAAGCCCAAAAACTTTGACCACTTCTCTCTTTTTCTACCCCCTCTTGCCTGGTGCTGACTTTGTACTGTAAACCACTCAATAGCATTTTGATCTTCTAAAATTTCTCCTCAAAGTTAACATGCTAATTCTGTTGGTAACAACTGCTTTCTTTGCACAATCCTGGTGGTACTATAGTGGAAAAAGAATTAGTAATTCCCCATGTAGCTGAGATGTTGAGTGCCCATCTTCAGTTAATTTAAAGGCCTGATTGGTTTTAGACATGGTACCAACTATTTTTTTTTCATTTCTTTGATTCTCTTTCAGGTGCTTCACCTTCACTTAGATGAGATGAATAAAAACTGGTGGTGTAAATGGAAGGGTTTCTTGACTTCTTTCCCCTTGACTGGAACCATCCAGTTCTTTTCCTGCTTATGAAGGCAGTATTCCAACTTTTGAAGGCTGAGATTCTGTAACCTTCTGATCGAAGGGAATTAAATAGGAATCATGGAAAGTTTAAAAAGTTTCTAGAACTGCAACTCCTTAGATGGATTTAAGTGTTACATGAAAAATAAGGCTTCCCTATAGAGAGAAACAGCCGGTCATGGAGGGAAATGAGTCATTGCAGCAAGGAGAGGAATGACTGCTGTGCTTCTCAGTGCCAGTAATGCCAGGGTTTAGAATGTAAAACTAATAAATTGAACATCACACATTGAAAGACTTTTGAGTTTCCCTATCTCCCTGCTAATGCAGAATTTATTTCCACAGTATTTATATATAAAATTGGGATTCTTATGGTACTGAAAAACTGCTAATGGAAGAAAATTAAAGCTGTTGAGTAGCAGGAAAATGTTTTTCCAAGAAGGTTGGGTGATGTCTATTCAAAATTATGCATGTATAGCATAGTAATTTATTAGCATTTCTTGACTTGTTGGTAATTTTGAGTATCCATCAAAGTTGCCTAGTAGCATTTACATCTCTTTACTTAATGTCATGAAGGAAAGAAAAGAAATCAGGTGTCTATGTTTTTTCTGCCTTGTACTTGACAATTTTGTTAATTGCAATTTTTTAGTTCCTGGTTCCTCTAGAAACACAGCAAGCTCCCTTGTGCAGAAAAGACAGATTGCTATCTTTTTAATTGGCTGCACCTATATTTTTGACTTGTGTGCCCAAAAGTAATGCTGAGGATTCTAAGGGCAGGAAAAATAAAGAAAATTAAGCACTGATCTAATTTACACTGACAAACCAGATGCTTAAAAATCTGAGAGAATTCTTTCATGGAAGACTATTGTGATATGTGTCTGGTTGTTCTCATTTTTACCTGAATTTTTCTCGATCGACATTCTAATAGTACTGAGGAAAGTGTAAGCATGAGACATTGATTTAAACATACTGTAGGCACACATTGTTCTAATTTTACATTTCTATCACTTTAAATTCTTTAAATTCATCGCACTCATTAAAATGAGTGTTTAGCATGTTATTAAAAAATGGGCAACAACAAAGGACAAAACTGAGCAGCTTAAAGTTTTAGTTTTGATATCTCAGTTTGCTAATTCATTTCTGATTGTACAGACTGTAAGAAAAGATAGATCTCATGCCTTTACTGAGAGATTTAAAAATTCTGACCTCTCCTCTCACAAGAGAGAAACTGGTTATCGGAATATATAAATGTTATGATTTGACTCCACACCCAGAGGTGGTTCATCCCCTAAAAGTCATCCTGCTTGTTAAGCAGAATCATGTGAGGTCCATTAAAATGCATTAGAAGTGCTAAGTGCCTCAGAAAAACTTGGCCCAGAGCTCAAGTTAGTTCCCTGCACCATCAGATCGGGAGCCAGACAGAAAGTGCAGCCACCAAAGTGTGCATTCACCAAAGTGTCAGAGGGACATGCCCTGGGTTCATTTGTGTGACCTATCCCTCACTACAATGAAATGCTACTAATTGGCCTTTACTTATTGGGTAAAGACAAAATTTTGTAACTTTGAAATCTAAATAGAATCCGGATATATTAACCACGACTAGTCAGTATCTCTAGTTTTCTTGACCACTAAAGTGCTTTTTATGATCCAAACGTGTAAACATGTTGAAATATGTAGTCATTTGTTTATAGGCAGTGTTATGCAAAGCTGTGGATAAGAAAAATTCTTTTGGCTCTTAGGTGAACTAAATTAACTTATTCATTTAATAAAAATAACAATTTTAAGTTAAGTTTTTACCTGCTGTGTAAAGGATTTTTTTGAGTGTTAGCACCCTACTGGGTTGTAAAGGCTTGTTGCAGGGGTGTGTGTAATGTCATTGTTTCTCTGCAGTCACTCTGAGATGATGAGCATTTTAAACATCCCTTAAAATGCCAACCCCTGGGGTATGTTCATTAGATTGAGACAAAAGTATCACCTGCATAGACAGTATCTGTCAAACAAGGTTGGTGGAGACACATCACATCCAACAGAGGTATCTCTGTCACGGAGGAGGTGTGAGGTAGAAAGCCTCACAGTGGAAGGATATTTCAGTGTGCAATACTAAATGGTGTCTTTCTGGGGAGATGAGGTTGGTTGGTTGCTTACATTGACCATGTAAATTTGTTCCCATGACTCCAGCATTGACAAATATAAAGTCTTGAACTGCTCTGGGTAATTATTTCTAATACTTAAAATAAGAATATGAATAGCAGTAACTGTTCCTTTCCAACGTCTGCCTTTTCTTGGTTTACCACACTTACATGCATTTTTACAACTTACTACTTCTCTATTCAATCTACCTCCAGCAATGAAGCCAACTATACTGTTAGGCCGCAAAAGTAGCAAAGTCAAATAATGTTCAGAGATGCTTTGGTAATAAATATTTTCAAGTCACACAGGGTTTTCACTCTTCACTGGACCTTAGGGTGTATTATACATGAAATAACATAAGAGAGATCTTGTAGGGAGAAAAATAATTTATGGGTTTGTTTTAGTTTCTGAGCCCAATAGCAGGGATGAACCAGATCACATCCAGAGCAGAATGATATTGTTGGCAGAAGAATAATTAAGCTGTAGCTCATGTATACCTCCTGTNATAAGAGAGATCTTGTAGGGAGACAAATAATTTATGGGTTTGTTTTAGTTTCTGAGCCCAATAGCAGGGATGAACCAGATCACATCCAGAGCAGAATGATATTGTTGGCAGAAGAATAATTAAGCTGTAGCTCATGTATACCTCCTGTTTGTGCCAAACGTTTCCATTTTAAAGAAGCAAGACAGTTATAAAAGCGCACAGTGTCCAGTGTCTGGCCTAAAGTACATGTCCTCTCTTTGTAGCATTTCAGAGATTCCTTGGGAAAGATGACGTGTCTCATGAAATAGAAGAAGTTTTGGCAGAGTCTCGAGTCCAAAGAAACACCAAGATGGTGTCGATTGTTCAGCTCCTGAGAACACGCGCGGTGCGATGGCAGATCGCCACCGTGGTCGTCACCATGGGCTGCTACCAGCTCTGTGGGCTAAATGCTGTAAGTGTCCTTCCTCAGGCCATGGCATCTCCTGGGGAGCTCCTTTCCTTTATAGCAAGGTTTGGTTATGCCATTTACCAACCTCTATGTGTTCCCTTTTTTGGCTGTTTCTTATTAGTAATGACTCAGTGAGAGCAGCGTGTGGGAAGATCCACAGAGATCTGTATTGTTTGGGGGCTTTTAAAACAAAAAGGGTTTGAGGAAAGCCAGGTTGTGTTAACTTTGAAGGAATACATGTAAAGGTAGAAGAGCTCAGCAAAGAAAGAGCATGCAGCTTTCACTTCTGATACTCAGATTCTCTGTTTCTAGATATGCCCCACGCTTTTTTCAGTAGACATTTCAGCTTGGATTTGTTCAATTCAGCACTTACAGAAGTCAGCAAAACTTCCTATAAGTAATTTAAAAAGGTCACATTGCATATTTGATTTTTTTGTTGCTTCAATATTCCTGTCTTGGAAAGTGAAACAAAAGAGGGAAAAGAAAGACCTAAACCAGTGAATTTTATTGACCATTAATATGTCTGAGGCTAATGGATGTCAGAAGTCTTCTTTACCATTTATCTGAGCCTCTATGAGAAGGTCACAAGACAATTAATATTGGAAGATCCCTCCACCAGGTCCAAGCCCTTGTTTAGAGCAGGAATGACTTCAAGGTTGTCTCAGGCTACTGAATGCCTTGTGCAGTTGAGTTTTAAACATATTCAAGGATGAAGAGTCTATAACCCTCCTGGGCAACCTCTGCCAGGTGTTGACACCACTTGCAGTGTGAAAAGTGTTTTCTTTATATCCAGTCAGAACTATCCTTGCTGCAGCTTGTGGCATCTGGCTTAGATGCTTTATGCTGCACGAAACAAATATTCTCATGAAACACATCAAAAGGAAAGGGTTTTTATCATAGTTTAAAGGCATTACTTGCTTATATATATGAAAAGCAATATTCTTGCTGCTGCAAGGAACTCTCTCTAGTAAACTCCAGCTAGATTTCCCCCAGGGCTAATAAGTCTTTGTGCTTTTGTATCTGTGAACACTAGCTCAGGCTTATCTCAGGTATCTCTATAGCTTTAAGACTCCAAATGAAAATAATTTGTCCAAGACCATTTAAAAGATTAATGCAATTGGAACTCTGGTATGTAAAAGTTTTTTACAAAATATTCAGAGGGAATTTGAAGAGTTTTTTCATCCTGTGGGGTAAACTATAATAATGTTTATATAGGTGGTGTTTTCTTCTAATGGTAGGATTTCAGAGCTAATGGAAGGTTATTTTATTCCTCGTTGTGGATACATTTTTGAGAAAAAAAAGTCCCAGAATTATCTTGTCATCCTGTCTTTTTAAGATTTATCAACACATAAGGTGAAAAAAATTACACTTATAGTAATAAACAGACTGTTCAAATAATGGAGCACATTGCCTAAAAAAAAGGGTCACAGCTAAATTTTCAGGGGAAATGGA
>VYZR01037866.1:0-18950 GCA_013400675.1 Oxylabes madagascariensis | reverse complement strand
GGGTGGAATGAGATGATTTTCAAAGTCCCTTCTCACCCAAACTGTGATTCCTTCTATGACTCAAATTTGATAGGCAGTGCTGCGGGGCTGAATGCTCATCTGGGCTCAAGGGGACACCGGGCTGGCTCATGGAAAACTAGTTTATTAATGAAAAGAGAAATTCAGGGAGATCTGAACTGCTTTTCTTCTCCAGGCTCCTGTCTTTGACTGCAGCTGCAAGCATGTTTTTGGAATTGTTCTTTTTACTGTGTTCACCAGGGGAATTTCAGATTAGACATCAGAAAAAATTCCTTTCTCCCTGAAAGAGTGGTCAGGCTTTGGAAAAAGTTGCCTAGGGCAGTGTCGGAGTCATCCTCTCTGGAAATGTTCAGGAGGCATCAGGAGGTGGCCCGTGGGGACACAGTTTAGGGGTGATGCTAGTCCACGGTTGGACTCAGTGACCTTGACGGCGATCACCGACCTTGGTGATTCTGTGATTCTGTGTCTGTTTTATTCTGAATTTCAGACAGCACAATTCCAGCAGACAATGAGGAGATGCCCATCAGTTGAGGCTCACTGGACTGGAAGTTCTTGCATTAGACAAATGGTCTAGGGGTTTAAGACTTAAAAAGGCCTAAATGATCTATTTTTTTTGTTTGTTTATTTTGTTTTCAGCCCTTCAGAAACTTCAAATCTGAAAGGTTGGGTTGATTTTTGCAAGAATTTCAGCCTTCAGCTCTTCCCAGCCTCTTCTGATCTCTTGGCTCCATCATCTACTGACCTTTGTTACCTTTGTTTGGGTGGCTCCGAATTTCCCCTCTTCCCATGTCTTAATTTTCTTGCATTTCAGAGGATTTGTGCTTATTCTTTGCTCCTCTAAATTTTGGGATCTGTACTCAGGGCAGCAGATTAGGAAAAGAATGGAAGAAGTTCATTTTCATTAAAGAGTTGCTTCATCCTCTTCCTGTCAAGGCTGAAATTTTCCAAATCTTTCCTTTGGTTATGCATCTCCTGTAGGTACTAAGGACAATAAGTGGTTTTTTAAATTAGGTTTTCAAAGGTTCAGCCCTTAGGTGAACTCAGAATTCAATTAATTCTCTTTCAGACAGCATTTTTTTTCTCTCTTGTGTTGAATACGGTGATGGGATTTAATGTAGAATTAAAAATCGGAGTGCAAGGACAGGGTTTATCCTCATGATAAAGGAAAAAAAGGGTCCAGAAAACCCAACCTTTTCCTTTAAATTATTAAAATATTTCTTCAGATGAGTAAGATTGACCCTTAATTTTGTGTCAGAACTCTCAGAGCAATGAAATCGTTAAAGTCAATAATTGAAATGTCCTGCAATGCTTTTATTGACAGAAATTTCCTTTCTGCAATAAGAAACAATCTTTTTCCTTGTAAAATTTGACATTCTGTTCTTAAAACTTGGCCCAATTGCTTCATGTATGTTGGGTTTTTTAAGGAAAGAAGAAAGAGTTGTAATGGTTGGAAAATAATCTGTAATTACTGTTCACTGCCCTGCAGCATTGTGAGTCTTGCTGATCCTGAAGCCACCCTTTACCCAAGGAGCTAAAATGGATGTTTTGGAGTTTGGGTGGTTTTTTAAGCCCAGTGTCCAGGCGCATTTTGTGCTGATTTAATTTCCCTGCCCCAGTGACAGCAAAGTCACTGACAGAAAAGTCACATTTCTTCTGTATTCCTTGTCCTTAAACCAAGTTTTAATCCAGTTCAGTGCTTCTTTCCGTGTGCTGTATGTACTGACCTTGGGAATTATTCCCCAGTCCTAAAGTTTAGCCTAAATCTGGATAAATGCTGTCTCTCTTTTCACCCTGCCCTCCCCGTTCACAGGAGCCCCTTTGTCACCCTGCCCTTCCCTCTCTCCCTGCTGGCTGCTCCCGATTTGAATCACATCCATTTAAATAATAGATCACAGAATCCCAGGATGGTTTGGCTTGGAAGGGACATTAAAGCCCATCTGGTTCCACCCTCTGCCACCTGATTTTGCTTTCCTTAAGTCTGAGATCTTCTTGGAGCTCAGTTTGCAGCTCCCCCTGCTACTCTTCCACACAGATTTGTGCATAGCCCCTGACCAGGGGAATAAATCCTAACATCCCAATTTTTTTAGGATGTGTGAAGTTCACATTTATCCCCATGCACCACTCTCCCCTCAGCTTCACTTGCTCATCTTCCTATTGGGATTGGAGGGGAGAGAGAACTTTTTTGTGTTTTTTGGTTGGTTGGGGTTTTTTTGATTATTATTATTTTGGGTTGGGGTTTGTTTTTTGGGGGTTTTTTTTGGGTATTTTGGGGGTTTTTTTTATGTTTTTCTTTGCTTCTAGGGATGGACCTTCCCATTTTTATCAAATCAAAGATCTGGCATGAAGATACACCCCCCCATTTGGGCTTTTTTGTTGGTTGGTTGGGGTTTTTTTATATTTATTCCTAATTAGCCTTAGTTTTACACTTCAGATAACTCTGTAGTCCTGGAGAAAAAGAACAGCATGGACATTTCTTAGCTAGAACGATTCCATTTCCTCGCACCTTAGGACAGGTTTTTTGGATGGAGGATTGCCGAAGTGGATTCTGTGATTTCATGGAGAAAGAGGAATATATATTGCTGAAGTGGATTCTGTGATTCCATGGAGAAATGGGAACTCTGAGTTTTATCTAAGGGAACCATGTTTTGCTCTCTTTTAGATGTTTCTCTAGGACGGGACCTGCTGCTTTGGCAGTGAGAGGGGACATTGGGAACTGGCTAGAGAATATTCCAGCTCTGGATAGTGCTGAGGGCCTAGAGTTGGACTCAATGATCCCTGTGGGTCCTTTCCAGCTTGGAATTCTCTGTACTTCAATGAGGGAGCCTTTTGCATTGCTCTAATTTCTCATTTTTTGGGGGAGCTGTTTCATCTGCAGCTTTAAAGGAGTGAACTTCCTGTTGGTCCTGTTCATTCCCACAGACATTTGCTCCTCACTCCTTGCATCCCTCCTGGAACTGCTTTCCTGTCATCCCCAGCCACCTTCCATCAGGATAAAATTATGGACACTACAGACACAAGCAGTCTTCAGCACAGATGATGCAATAACAGCAATTAAATATCTGTGAGAATTAACACATTTCACATCACTTTGTCTTTTTTTTTTCTTTACTTTAGCTGCTCTTAACTACTAAGTTGTACCAGAATCTAATCCTGTGCTGCTTTTTTTGTGTCTTGGTAGAAGTGTGAAGGTCACGTCCTTGGGGTTATTTGAGAGAACCCTCATTATTTTGACACTGAAAGATTTTCTTTGAGGGACTGGAACCTGAATGTTTTGTGGCATAGATGCCAGTGGCTTTCTGGGTGAAGAAAATGTAAATTGGTTGCTGTTTGTGCTCCAAAATATGTGTTAGGAAACAAAAAAGCTCAACCTGTGGCCAGCAAGTCCAGGTCAGTGTTTAACAGGGCAATGTGAGGGAAAAGGGTTTGCACTAAGAGTACTCAATGTCTGGAGCAACTCTCATAAGGTATAACTTAATCTCTTAAAAAAATACGTCAAAACCAAAAACAACAATAAAAAAAAACCAAACCACCACAAAACAAACAAACAACCCCAAACCCCCACACAAAGAAAAATCCCAAGAAATTGGGCACTGGAGCAAAAATTGCCAATGTTACAGCTTTTTTATATTTTTGGAGCATTATGAAGGGTCGGTGTTGAACTCTGCTTGTATAGTCAAGCGTTGCTTCTAGGTCTGATTTCATGGGACACCTGAAAACAAATAAATTCCTCTCATTGTAATATGAAATTCTTTGTTTCAAACAAAAGGCAAAAAGAAATGGCTGTTTGTAAAGCTTGATTTTTTCCTTAAATAGAGATGTTTTTGGAAACAAAAAAATGAAATTAATCCATCATTTTTCCTAGTGAACGCGAAGGAAAGCTGAAGTGATTTTGAGTGGAAGCACTCAGTGAGGAAGGACTCCTTGGCTTTGTCATTTTGGGCTCCAGGGTTTCAAATTTGAAGTTCAATTTTGAGAGCAAACAACTCTCTTTGTGTTTGGCCGTGTGTAATTCCCAGCACTTCAGCAAACCCTGCAACACCTTCCTGGGTGAATATTCCTCCTTTCATCCCAGAGAGAGCTCCGGGCTCACTTGGACATTAAAGCAAAGCCATTATTGAGTTTCAAGCTGTTCAGAAGATTGAGTGCCTCTGTTGTTTGCATTTTCCTTTTTTTTTTAGGATCTCTTTATAGCAAGGAACATTAAGCGTTGTTATAAAGTAACTCACAGGGGTTGTATGGAAACTTTGGGCCATGAAGGGACTGATTTTACTTGGAAAAGCAGAAGAAAATTAATGATGAACAACCGTCATTAGTCCTGTGGGGAGGAGCACTTCAGGAGAGCCCTGGAGGGGCTGGAGCGTGTCCAGGGAAGGGAACGCAGCTGGGGAAGGGGCTGGAGCCCCAGGAGCGGCTGAGGGAGCTGGGAAAGGGGCTCAGCCTGGAGAAAAGGAGGCTCAGGGGGGACCTTGTGGCTCTGCACAACTCCTGCCAGGAGGGGACAGCCGGGGGGGTCGGGCTCTGCTCCCAGGGAACAGGGACAGGACAAGGGGAAAGGGCCTCAAGCTGTGCCAGGGGAGGCTCAGGGTGGACAGCAGCAGGAATTTCTGCATGGAAAGGGTGCTCAGGCCTTGGCAGGGGCTGCCCAGGGAGGTTTGCAGTGCCCATGGCTGGAGGTGTCCAAGGAAGGGCTGGAGGTGGCACTCAGTGCTCTGGGCTGGGGACAAGGTGGGCATCGGGCACAGCTGGGNTCCTGATTTGAAAAGTGAGGAATTATCTGTTTGAAATGGGGGAAATACCAGATTAGAAGTAAAACCTCTCCAAACAAAGTCCTGTTAACAGCAGGAATTTAGGCCCTGTTCTGTCTGTTGTGATCCAGGGTCTGTGAGCATCCAGATTTTCGGGAATACAAATTTTGGCCATAGGAACAGGAAACTCTTTTTCAATGCCCTAGTGTTGTCTTGCTGCAGTGTCATGTGCAGGACTGTAATTAAACCTGGTTTGCTCTTTATAAACTGGAGACCAAATTACTTTTTGTCCCCTAATTCCCTTGTGCCTTTGCTCGAATTAGTTGTTGGTTGGGAAGTTACAAGAAAAGAAAGCAGGATCCTGTTTTTATAGGATTAGCAACCTGGAATGGGCAATTAGTGAGAATAAGAATGAATCAGGTGAAAAATATAAGGGAGTGACTCCTGGGTGGTGCAGAGCTGCCATTGAGATGTGGGGATTATTCATGGAGGCAAAGAATTCTGCTGGACGCACATTCACAACTTCCTTGGGAACAGGGTGTGCAGAGCAGCTGTGGCTGCCCTTGGATCCCTGGCAGTGTCCAAGGCCAGGTTGGACTTTGGGGCTTGGAGCAGCCTGGGACAGTGGAAGGTGTCCCTGCCCATGGCAGGGGGTGGAATGGGATGAGCTTTAAGGTTCTTTCCAACCCAAACCAGTCTGGGACTTGAAAACTGGTGAAATCCAAATTAAAATCCCACTCATGGAATGCTGAAGAGGTGAATTTGGGAGGAGAGGAATCAAACGTGTCCACATGTGCTGTTCCCACCTTTAAGGTTTAACTTTCTTGCTACTGCTGTGGGTTCTGCTGTACAATCAGCATTCCCAGTTTTCTTTCATCCCTCCGAGCTTTTTCCAGAAGTCTCAATCCTGAGAGTTTAAGGAGCTGTGTTTGCACGAGGTTTGGGTTTCTTGTGACTGTGATGGAATGTGTTCCTGTTCTTGTATCCTAGCTAGTTTTTAGTTGGTATTTCTCTTTTCCATGATAGTGACTTCCATGATACAGGGATGTGAGAAAAAAAATCAGTTTTTTAACTGCATTATGACTCTTAAGTAGAACCATCCCCAGTCGCTGTTCGTAACTGGGAACCTTTGACAAATGAGGTGATTTTTTAGGCTGAACAAGACAATGGCCATCCTCTCCCTGCCTTTGCCAATCTCCACATTGAGATCCTGGATGAGAACAACCAGAAGCCTTATTTCACAAGGTCGACCTACGAGGGCTTCATCCTGGAATCCTCCCCGGTGGGAACGACCATCTCGGATAACCAGAACCTGACCTCCCCCCTGCAGGTTGTGGTGCTGGACAACGACGTGGAAGAGGTACAGTTTGTTCTTTTAGAGTGGTTGCAGTTTTATTATTTTCAGGGCCCTTCCTTTTTTTCTTTTTTTTTCCCCTTTTTTTTTTTTTTTAATTGAGACAAATCTATTTAGATCAATAAATACAAAAAAAAATTATCATCCTTATTTCATTATGATTTTGGTTGTTTTCATTCTGAGTTCAGCTAGATTTGGAAGTGGACTTTTTCTGATCTGTGTTTTGCTCACCTCTCTGGAAGACTCAGTTCTGTTCAAGGTGGTGAATGCTCAGTGCACAGAGGAATCAAAATGCATTTTATGACAGGGATGAGCCTGCCCCACACCATGGAAATGGGAGAGGGGAGCTCAGAGAGAAAGGAATTCCTCATTTGAACCAAAAAGAGGAGGAATAGAAGGAACAGCAGGAGGCTGAAAGTTCATTGCATTCTTTGCTCTGCCAGATTTTGATGTAACATTACTCAGAGTGGAAGTCAGGCATCTCCAGAGGAATAGTAACCAAGTAGTAACAGTACAACGCCTCTAACCTTTCTTCTGTTCTTACCAAGGTCATTATGGATTTTTTAGCCAATATTTATTTTCCCTCTAATTTCTATTGTCCCTCCAGTTGCATCCCTTGATCTTTTTGGTTCCTTCAGCTACAGAAGGAAAGCCAAGCTGCAGGCTTAGGTTTTGTAGGAATAGTTATAGGATCTCTTGAATAAAGTTCTTAACTTGAGAGTCTGAAAACAATCTGCTTTTCAAGGCTTCACTTTGGGCAAATTCATGTTTTTTAAGGAACACGAGAGCCCAGGGTTAGTGATTTATTGTTTCAAATTCCAAATTCCTGCAGAAGATCTCTATCCATTAAAGTTTCACCATCAATTTATAGGCCTTGTTAGAAACCAATGGTTGGAAGGCAGATGGAAAATGAGGTTGGATCTGGCTTTTGTGGGAACTGGGTAGAAGGTATGGAATGAGGCCACAGGGTGGGAATCAGCAGGAGTTATTGAAAATCTGGATTGCTTGGGAAACACTCAGGTTCAGTTGTGTTTAAAGCAAAGCAGGTTCTTGGTTGATCCAATTAATGGGATCGCGGGTGCTGCTTTGGATAGGAATAGTCAAGGTGGGAAAGGATCAGGTTTATAAATATAACACAGGGTTGGTGGATTCCCCATCCCTGGAAGTGTCCCAGGTTGGTGGATTCCCCATCCCTGGAAGTGTCCCAGGCCAGGCTGGATGGGGTTTGGAGCAACTTGAGATAGTGGAAGGTGGTCAGAGAAGCCACCCAGCACTGCTGGCCACAATTCTATTGTGGAATAATACAAAGCAATTCCCTATAATAGAAGAAAATTCCATGTCCTGCCTCAGACACTCAAATTTAGTGGCAGTTTTCTCTGCTGCTGCTTTTTTTGGACTCTTTCCCATTTCTGGTGGATGATGTTGTTACACTCAAGGGATGACAGAGACACTTGGGAATTCATTAAGCTCCAGATGATTTTCAGGCTGGAGTTAACAGTGCTGGATTAACCTTTCCTTGGCATCTGCACAGCTCTGCCCAGGAGGTGTCAAAAGCAGATGGATAATTGAAAGTTCTCCATGTAACTCCATATTAAGTCATACCCAAGACGGAAAAATAGGATCACTAGGAAATGTTAAATCCTGAATTTGGGCTGATTTTGATTGAATCATGTAGAAAGTAGTACACATACTATTTACATACTCAAAATAAAAATATTTCATTTAGGGAATTTCTGCATGGAAGAGCAACCTGTTCTTTTAATCCCCTAGGCTTTTAATAAAATCCTGGGTTTCCTGTTCCCACCAGAAGTCCTTTCTGTTCCTTATTTGGTCAGTACAAGTTCATACCTGGAGTTTTGAGAGGTATTCTGAGATTCATCACAGGTAGTTTGACCGTTGGGCTCCATTTTTTATTGTTGTACATCAGCACATTCCCATGAATTCCTCCCAATATCTGGATCTGGGATAGGGCAGTTCATTAATTAACTTGTGTTTGCCTGCAGTAAAAATTCCAACAGAGTTGTGGCCCAAGAATGTCATTTTTATTGCATCACTAATAATGAAAAAAAATTTGTCCAATCTGCAGCAGGTTCTTAATTGAGAGCATGACCATAACTTAAATAATCTGCATCAGAAATTGCTGTAAAAACCAAATGTGTCCTTCTTGAGCTGCTTCAGGCAGCTTCTTAGCATTCGTAACATATTTCTGTGGCTCAGTGCAAACAGACCTGAGATTTCTTCTCCACAGGAAGGATATTCCATGGATATGGCAGTTCAAGGGCCCAAATGCTTTTCCTAGTGAGTTTAAGGTTGTTTTACCTCATGTTTTAATTTTCATGGGATGAAGAATAGCAAGGGTTTGGTGAAGTTAGTGAAAATCTATTTCAGCCACACGATACACAATGAGGCAGTGCCAAAAGGAAATCCTTCTTGTTGGAAAAGGTAAATGTTTCAGTGTGGCATGAGGAGTAACTGCCAAAAACCTATTTTGAGGCTTTCTTCTTGTGGTGGAGTTCTGCTGTCACTGGGAGAGATAAAGATATTCAGATGGATTAACATCTGAATGAGTGGAGAGGGGCTTTTTCCAAGGGGGTGCAGTGATACAAGGGGGAATGGCTTCCCACTGCCAGAGGGCAGGGATGGATGGGATATTGGGAAGGAATTGGGAGGGTGGGCAGGCACAGGGTGCCCAGAGCAGCTGTGGCTGCCCCTGGATCCCTGGAAGTGCCCAAAGCCGGGTTGAACTTTGGGGCTTGGAGCAGCCTGGGACAGTGGAAGGTGTCCCTGCCCAGGGCAGGGGTGGCACTGGATGGGCTTTGAGGTCCCTTCCCACCCAAACCACTCTGGGATTCTCTGACACACAGAGATCTGCCTGTAGCCAGAAGGGATCAGCCTCCTCCTTGGGTGGAAATATTTCATGTTCCTGTTCCTTTGGCATCACCTGATTCATGCACAGCCCTTTCCAAAGCCATGGCATGATGCAGGTGTAACATGGATGGGAGAGAACCAGATTGACGTGCCTGTGTTTCAGTTCATGTGCCAGGGATTCGCAGAGTGCTTCTAACCTGCAGTGGGCTGGAGAATTCCCAGAATTCCAGCTGGGAGTTCAGCAATTACATAGAGCTCCCATATAAAATGGCCAAACACTACAATTGCTCTTCATGGGGCTGGATGGGAGCTCAGGGTGGGATTGTCAGCAGAGGTAATGGTCATTAACTTCTGCAGGTCTCAGTGTCTTGATGGTTTCATTGTGCATCAGTAAATTCATGTATTTAGGAATATATTTAAATTTAAGGATTGCTGATGAGACACTCAGATAAACCCCCTCTGTGCTGGTGCATCCCAGTTCCCACTGGTGACCCTGGTTAATCATAATGAATTCTGCCTGCTAATTGAAAAATTGAAATGACTCCATGTCCTCAGGTAAATGCAGGAAGAAAGTGCTCACTTAACTGTGTGTCTGAGGAAAAAAAAGAACAAAGCCCACTCTAAATTGAAACCCTGTGGGAATTATAACAGAGTCCTGCTATAAACCCTGCAGAAATTAATTTATAGATGGGACATTGCAAACAGACCTTTCAGCAGAGCAGCGTTTCTGACTGCTGATATAATTAAGTGTTCTGTTTAAATGGCATAAATTAAATTAATCTATGCGAGTACCTTAAGACCTGAGCAAACCAAAGCTGAGATGAGGAACTTAAACTGTGTGAGCTGAGAGCTCTTTACATAAGGCTTCTGAAACCTCTTTTTCCCTTTCTCTTTGGTTTCCATGTGTCCTGGTTTGGAAAGACAGGTGTCTGCTAAGGAAGGCAGGAACCTCCCTTGGAATAGAGAATGTAAAACCCCTCCCTCTGAATTATTATAATTTTGAAATTAAGGGGCTCTCAGGCAAAGGTATGGGAATAGGAAAAACAGTTCTTTACTAGGAATATTAAAAATAAAAAAATGCAGTAGTACAAAAAGCCAAACAAACAAAAAGAGAACACTGACAGAGTCAGAACACAACCTGACCCCCTGTTGGTCAGGGTGTTGGTAGCAGTCAAGTCAAGTCCTCCTGGAGTGACAGATGTGGTTCTGTTGAAGCAATGACCCTGTAGAAGGTGCAGTTTTCCTGTGAAGGTCCAGTGGTGGTGAGCTGGGTCCAGTGTTCCTCTGGGAATGCAGTGCAAACAGGCTGTGCTGGTGTTCTGAATCTCAGGTTTTATCCAGGTAGGAATGCTGGGCTCCTTCCCCTGGGTGGAGCATCTCCCAATGGGGTGATATAATTTTATCAGTCCTGCAGTGAGCCTCAATGGCCCATGAACAGCAGATATCCCCTGGAGGGAGGATGGGCTGTGGAAGAGATAAAGAACACTGCCCCACCTGGTTTTAACAGCTGGTAATAGAATACATCCTTTTGGTTACATCTTGCACAGCAACCTAAGATGCCATGGGAGATAATTAATTTTTCCAGTGGTTAGGGTTGGTGATAAAGCTGCACTGAGTATCAGTCATGGAATGGGCTGGGACCTTCAAGCCCATCCAGTGCCACCCCTGCCATGGCAGGGACACCTTCCACTACCCCAGGCTGCTCCAAGCCCTGTCCAACCTGGCCTTGGCATTCCTGGGTTATCTCATGCAGGACCAGAAGTTGGACTCAATGATGTTTCTGGGTCCCTTCCACTTCAGGGCATTCTGTGATTCTCTGGATTTTTTTTTCAGAGAACTTGTGGGAAATTTGAAAGAATTTTACTTAAGGATGTCTTGGCAGCAACACAGCAGACAGAGCAAGTAATGTATAAAATAAGTTTTAAATGCACCTGCAAGTGCAGGTTATGGATTTTCAGTAAGGTATCCAGAGAAGGAAGAATAATAGATTTTTAATTTTTTTTTAAACCAGGGGAACTTAAGCACTTTAAATACCAAAGTATTTTTCTCTGATATTTGCCTGATTGCTTCTACCACTCTCAGTTGTTGCTTGAAGTTGTTTTGCAGTCAGTGCTCCCTCAAGGGACAGTTCTGCTGCCCCTGAGCAGCCCTGCTGTGACACTCCAACAGTTGTAATAACTGAGGAAATATCCTTCCTAAAATTAAACAGCCCATTAATACCATCATAAAACAAAAAGAAAGTCAAGGCAAAGACAAAAGGTTGTTTTCCTTCCTTTAGGATTTATAAAGATAGGGGTTAAAATTTTTTGGATCTTTACACTTAAGGAAAACCAGAAATATTAACACTGAATTGCTCTTGTAACATTGTGTGTCTTCCTTGATTATTTTAGGGTGAATATCTCATGGTTTCTGCCTTCTGACACTCCCAGAGAATAATTCCTTCCCAATATCCCATCCAACCCTGCCCTCTGGCAGTGGGAAGCCATTCCCTGTGTCCTGTCCCTCCATCCCTTGTCCCCAGTCCCTCTCCAGCTCTCCTGGAGCCCCTTTAGGCCCTGGCAGGGGCTCTGAGCTCTCCCTGGAGCCTTCTCTTCTCCAGGTGAACACCCGCAGCTCTCCCAGCCTGGCTCCAGAGCAGAGGGGCTCCAGCCCCTCCACAGCCTCCTCTGCACTCACTCCAGCAGATCCACATCTTTCTTGTGTTGGGGAGACAGATCTCCTCTGCTTTCCCTCTGAAAGGCTCTGGATCTCACATTTTCCAGGTGAACGTGGAGAAGATTTTCTCCTTTCATCCAGAAACCAGGAGGGCAGATGCCGGAAACACGTTTCCAACAAAACAGATTTTTCATGGACATTTCAGTCCTGGTCGTCCTCGACTTGAAAAATGTTGGAAAACTTAGCTGTGCCATCAAAGTGTCTTTGTTATCACTGTGGCTTTTAGGGGGTAGGCCTGTGTTGGAAATTAGGAAGTCTGAGCAGTTTGGATACTCTTGGAACTTGTTCTTGCTGCCCTGGAGAACTTCACAGGCAAAGAGACCCTGTCCAAAACGCTTTGAGGATTGTTGAAACACACACAGAATAAATGTGTAAACCCTTGTCTGCTCAGTCTTGGCAATATCATAATTATCCCAAATAATTTTGGTTTCACCTTCATCAGTTTTAGAAAACTGTTTGCTTTGGGCAGAGTTTTAACCCCTGGTGGGACTTGAGGAGCAGCAGGAATAGAACATCCACATCCATGCAAGAACTTTGCCAGAGATTTTTTGAGCCGAACACACACGAGCCCAGGCTTTGCTTATTGAGTGCAGCATTTTGTGTGTCTCATTTTGTTGGTTCTTTGTCTGTAACCATGAATGTCCCAAATGTTCTGCTGTCCCTCAGGCCCAGGTTTCCTCACTCGTATTCATTTTGTGTTTTCCTTTGTAGGTCCGACCAGGTGCCTTCCCCGTAGGTATTGGGTGTTACGTGTGCAAAACACCTTTTTTGGCTTTAATTGTGTGATTTCTTCCTTTATTTCCCCCTTTCCTCTCTGATTTCTCCCTGCCCTGATGGCGTTTGTGGCTGGGACTGTCCCTTGGTTTGTGAAGCCTGCAAAGAGCCCTTTAAACACACTGGACCCAATTTAGGGTGTAAAGTCATACATTGTGATTGCTTAATGTTCATCAAATTGTTCCAAGTCTTCAAAGATGCCCTGAGAATTACAAAAGTGCTTTTTTAAATTAAAAAGTACCTCGGGTTGGAACTGCGTGCTTGAAATGCTCCTTGTGGGTTGCATGTGAACCCTTTTGTGTGGATTGTGATAATTTTCTACTTAAAATTCTGTGTTAGACAATTTATCAGAGACCAGCCTTGTCTCCATGACCCAGTAATGTCACCAGAAATCACAATGCTGAAATCCATGCCCCAAAATAAAATAGTTTAAGAAAATAAATTATTGGAAATCGTGTTGGCAATGTAGCTAGGGTTGTTCTCTCTCACATGAAATGTTCAGTTAAGTCAAGCTGACTTCTCAGGCAGCATAAAATGGGATAATAATGTCCAAGATCCCTGATAATAATGTCAAATATCCCTGGTAATAATGTCCAATAACAACGCTTTTCCAGGTGAAGGGAATAAATTGCTCTGTGGCTCTGACATGCCTGGGAGGTGGTAAAATAGGCATTGATTGCTGTAAAGGCAATTACCTTCCATATTAGCTGAACGTTTCTAAGACAAGGATTTCAAAGGAATAGGACACATTACTCCAAGAGGGTTTGGGATCTCCATCATTGGCTTTTCTCAGGAATAAATTAGGAAAAAAAAGCTGTTTATTAGTGTTCAGAAGGACATGAAAGCAAGAACTGCAAAACTAACTGCGGGTTTTGCAGATTAAATTCTTAACTGACTTTACAATGTATACAAAGTGAACAATTATGGGCAATTACCTTCCCTAAGTTTTCCTGGAATTAAGAGGTTGCTGTTTGCATTGCTGGCTGTAAAATGAATTTTCATTTTCCTGGGAGCTGCAGTTGCAGCAAAGCTTTAGGCACTGAGGAACCACTCGTGTAGAACACTTGGATAATTCTTTCCCTTGGCTTCCTGGAATGTTTTCTCATTTAAATAGTGGAATCTTTGTTTTTTGGGCTTTATTTGGGCTCATTAAAAGGAGTTTCTCTTTGTCGTGGTGTTGTGCCGCTCTNGAATTTACAATGCCGTTTTTTCCTTTCTTTACCTTAAAATGCTACTTTTCAGTTAATTTATGATGTTTTCCCCCATTGGTTGAGAGGTTGCTAATTCTGCATCAATACATTCAGATTCTTTCTGAGACCTAGAGACCCCCTGAGCTGCCTGTGCTTCCTGAAATACTTCCCCACATGTCATTCTCTTTGTTCATTGCACCAACCCAGCTGTTTTATTGCTCTGTTAATCAAGTTCAGCTTCGTTTGGGTTTTAATATGAAGATAAAAGCTTGAATCTGGTTTCTTATATAAAGTTGTGTCTGTCTTAAAAATTACTGTTTAATGGGGGGAAAAAAGGCACTTATTTAAAACTAATACAGGTATTTGTTTACGATTGGATTTTCCCACTCTAGTGGTTTTTTAATGTTTTTCATCAAGAAGATTAGATTTTTAGGCCAGCAGTTAGGTTTTTTTTCCTTTTTTTTTTTTTTACAGTTTTGTAGATTTTGTCACAGCATTTGTGCTTATTTAGGTTTCAACTAAAACAAGCACTTGCAGCAAGTAATTGGAGACTTAATGTACCTCTGAATTTATATTAAAATGCTCTTTTTTCCCTCGATTGTTGGAAGACCAAGGATCCGCAGCTGCATCTCTTCCTGAATGACTACACCACGTTTTTCACTGTGACTCAGACTGGCATCACCCGCTACCTCACCCTGCTGCAGCCCGTGGACAGGGAGGTCCAGCAGCTCTACACCTTCTCCGTAAGTTAAATACCCTTGGAAAACTCCCCAGGCACTGCTCAGAGCACGTGGTGGGAAAAGATCGATTCCAGCATGCTTGGAAGTCTTAAAACGGCCCAGAAGGAGGAGAGCAGTGAAGGATGGGTTGGTTGAGAGCAGCATTTTAAATTCCCCTGCCAGCCCCCGGATTGGCCCCTGCTCCTCATCCCATGGTAGGATCTGAGCCCTCTTTTTTATTCCTGGCCTTGCTTTTCTCATTGCCTTTTTCCCCTTATCTCTGGAGCCAGGAACATGAGCCTTGTCTTGGGCTTTTTGCTTTATTTCTGTCCCAAATAAATTAAAACAAAACAAAACAAAAACACTGACAGAAAGCACAGCCAGCAGTATTTAAAAAAAAATAAGAAAGAGGGGGGAAAAGCTTAAATGGATTTAATATTCCCTCAGGCTGTGAGTGAACCACTTAACAGCCCCACAGCGATTTGGAAATGGGCTGTGGGCAAACCCAGTGCTTCTGCAGGGTTTTCTAGTCTGTGCCTCTCTATTTTCTGTCCATTTCCCTTGGAAAGGAGAGCTCAGATTTCCTCTGTGGAACAAGAAGAGCCCCCAGCTCTGTAATTCCCACCTCAAAATGTTGTCTGGGAGGTTTAACAGAGTTCCTGAGTGTGGTGATACCCAGGTGAGACTCCATGAACTCAACAGCTCCTATCTCAGCCCCATCCCTAGGAATTTCCAAGTTATTCCCTCTCACTTGGAAAGGTTTGGATGTGTTTGCTTTACTTTTGCCCTGAGCCTTACACAAGCAGGCTCAAGCTCTGCTGAATCTTCCTGTCATTGTAAATGCAAAGAGAAACAAAATGTTGATTTTTGGGTTGCCATGCTGTATTTTCTCCTGTTGGAGTTGTATTTCTTTTGGAATTGTATGGAGAAAGCACCATTAAAATACATTCCTGTCCTGCTTTTTTTATCCCTCTGAAGATGACAGCTTCTGATGGAGTCCAGGAGAGTGTCCCAGTGACTGTCAACATCCTGGTGATCGATGCAAATGATAATTCCCCGACCTTCTCCAACATTTCCTACAATGTCAAGATCTATACGGATATGAAGCCTGGGGAAGGCGTTATAAAGGTAATTTCAGGGCTATTATTACCTTTGTTAACTCACTTTTTGTTAGCAGTACATGGCCTTCTTCATCTAAATTGGAAATGCACTGAAACCAGCTAGAAATGAGGTTTTTGTATCTGCATCCACTTCATTAGTTCAATATCTAATCAAAATTGCTAATACTAAATGTCAGGCCTGTTTTAGCTGTAGAGCTGCAGCTCAGCTGCTTCCTCTGAGGTTCCACAAAAAATTTTCAGCTGAAAGATCTCAAAAGAAAAAAAAAAGAAAATTCTCTTTATTAGCAGAATATTGAGATAAAACATTTTGGGAGAACAGGTGGACTAGGACATAACCAGGAATGTTTTCCCCTGCCAGAAAACCTGCTGATTTTTGCAAGTTTGTTGGTAGAGCAAATGAGCACTGAAAGATGGGTTTAACACAGGCCCAGAGAGAAGCAGTTTCAATTAAATTTTGCCAGCACTGATTTATGTTTTAGTGCAGGACTGGAGGTGAATCCTGGTGACACTGGAATTAATGGAAAAAGGCTCTTTTTGCCTAATTCTCCCAAGATCTCAGCCCTCCTCTGAGTTCTGCCAGTTCAGATGGTGAGAAGACAAGATGCCATCAGTGGCATTCCAGAGTGGTTGAAGGCAATGGGAATATTGGGAAAATAAAATTAATTAGCTGACTTAAGTATAAAATGCCATTTTCTTAACCATAATCAGGAATTAATTTGAGTGTAGCAGTGATGAGGATTCGGTTCCATGCCCCTCCTGTCCCTCTTGAGCTGCACTTGTGCCTTTGCAGCTTCAGCTCTTCCTTTGTGTTGTTTCATCCCCTCATCACTTTGGGCCACGAGTGCTTAAAATAATCAGGGACAGCCACGGGGGCATTGCCAGCAAGATTTGAGGGAAAGAGAAAAGTTTGAAGCGTAGTTAAATTCCTTAAAATGCTGCACAGGGCTGGGTGAAAAAATGACAGCAAACACTGTTGTCCTGAAGGAGCCAGGGAGCATGAGGCAGAAAATGTTGCTAAATGAGATTTCTGCTGGGCAAAAATAATGTTTTCTACTCAAAGTTGGCCTTGAGGATGCTCTGAGCTGCCTGAGGTTTGTTAATGATACCTGAGATGGAGCAGAGCAGCTCCTGGGCTTGTCTGAAGCTGCTGAAGTGTTTCTGTGCTCAGAGGGAAGGTGCTGCTCTCCAGCTCTCAAACACATCCTGGTGTTGCAGCTGTAAACATATTCCGAGCCTGGAGGCTTTCAAAGAGCAGGAGGACAGATTTCTTAGGAAAACTGAGCCAGAACAGATGCTTTGGGAAAGGAATAATGGGGAAGTTGGGCCTTTAGCTCACCTCTGCTAAAAAAAAATTAAATTCCAAGAGTGAAGTTTTCCCAAATCCATGCTTCTGTCTGTACAGTCAGCACATGGCTGTTTCCAGATTTTCTGGGTTTATTATCTGGTCAGAGGGGGAAGGTAGAAAATTATTCTGGCTGTTTTGGGAGAGGAGTTGTTTTTCAACTCACCCCACATTACCAGATAATCTGAGCTTCTCAATTACCTGCCTTTAAAAAAAAAAAAAAAGCTAAGGGACGGGTCTTAGGATTTCAGTGGACTGGTGATGATGCCAGACATAAAGAGGGCCCAGCACAGAGGGGACCTGGAGCTGCTGGAGAGAGTCCAGAGGAGGCACCAGGATGAGCAGAGGGATGGAGCAGCTCTGCTGGGAGGGAAGGCTGGGAGAGCTGGGATTGTTCAGCCTGGAGAAAAGTTTTGGGGTGACCTCACTGTGACCTTCCAGTGCCTGAAGGAGCTCCAGGAAAGATGGAGGGAGACTCTTTCCAAGGGATGGAGTGACAAGGGGGAATGGCTTCCCAGTGCCAGAGGGCAGGGATGGATGGGATATTGGGAAGGAATTGTTCCCTGGCAGGGTGGGCAGGCCCTGGCACAGGGTGCCCAGAGCAGCTGTGGCTGCCCCTGGATCCCTGGAAGTGTCCAAGGCCAGGTTGGACAGGGCTTGGAGCCACCTGGGATAGTGGAAGGTGTCCCTGTCCATGGCAGAGGTGGCACTGGATGGGCTTTGAGGTCCCTTCCCACCCAAACCATTCCATAATTCCCTGATAAGGATTTTGGGCAGCTGCACTATTTAGTAGGTTGCTCAATCTTCGAGTATAAAATACCTATATACATATATATATATACACACTTCATATATATATACACAATATATATACACACTTCATATCTATATAAAGGCATTATAGAGACTTTCCCAAAGGTCACACAGACCTCTCTTTCCCATTTTTTTGAACCTTGACACAGTGATTTCGTGAGGCGCTCACCTTGTTGTCTGCATGTGGAGCAAAGTCACCCTGTACCCCACCCTCCCTCCTGGGGTCAGGATCCTTTGGGATCCTCTGCTGGGAGAGGGTGCTCATCTCTGACAGTTCCCAGTGTCATGAAACCACTTTGTCTAAAGAGGTTAGAAAAAGAATATTGACCTCAGAGCTTCTGGACAGTCTCAAAATCATCTATAATAATCAGATTCATTTTCAGCCGCTTGGCTTTTATTATCCTTAGGGTAATATTTTTACATTTCTTATATTTTTTTTTCCAGAGTGCAATTGCAGGAAAATATACCAATAAAACTGACAAATAACCCCGGTTTGTGCTTTTTTGCTGTCCCATTTTGTGGGGTATTGTTTTGATTTTACTCGTGAAAAAAAGCCCAAAACATAATAGCTTTTAAGCTACTTGTGTTTGCTGTCTGGTACACTCTTAAAAAAATAAAATAAATTTAGAAATTTTTAGGTTCTGCTTGAAAATGATCACAAATAGCAGGCAAATATAGTCATTACAAGCCAAATTCAAATTTTCCCCCATTTTTTCCTTTCTGCCTGGATGATTAGACCAAGGAATTTTCCTTGTTTCCCTGTTACCTTCCAGAGAAGTGACAAAAACAGGTTTTATTTTTATTTCAGTTGTCTCCTCTCAGTACTTGTGAAATTTTTTCAGGTCTTTGTTGAGGAGAGTTAAGTTTAAATGTCTGTGTATTTCGTTCCTTTCAGTCTGAAAATGTCTCATTTTTCCTTCTCCTTTCATGGGTATTTTATTGTGCTCCCTGAGAGTTTCTCACTTGAGAAATCTGTCCTGTAAAACAGTTAATTGTGGTAAATAATAACTGTCACTAGAAAGATTATTAACAGTAAACCTAGTAAAGTACTTAATTCAATCTTTTTTATGTTATTATATTTTTGCTGCCCAGCTTTCCATTTTTCCACTGCTGTGACTCAGTTATTGAAATGAGTTACACATTGATGGGTGGAGTTTGCAGCACTGGTGCAACAAAATTTCATCTCAATAATTTAAATCCACTGTTATTCTTTAGACACCTCTCATTTTTATATTCAGGATGCAGGGAATAGGGAATATTGAGCAGGAAAATGAGACAGCTGGGAAGGGAC
>VYZR01037864.1:26976-51174 GCA_013400675.1 Oxylabes madagascariensis | reverse complement strand
TGGATTCACGCAGTCACGGAGGCTGAATGTTACCATTAGTGGGATAGTACCAAATACAGAAGATACCCTGTCTTAAAAATCTTTATTTTCAGTGCAGAAACAGAGGATAATGACAAGAAATCTTTGGGGAATATCACCATTTCTACAGCTTGTGATGCTAATTACAGTCATTATCAGAAAAGCTAAAGTTCTGCCTATTGTTTGTTCCCTGCTCATGGTGTCTGAGCTATGAGATGAACTCAAGGTGCAGTAACAATGCTAAGCAAAAAACCTCAAATCTTAAAGCCCATTTATTTTCAAACACTACTACCTAAAGATTCTGTAATAGCTCAGAAAGCCCTCTCCTGTGTACATACACACACATAATCCAAGATGTATTATTTTCTAGGAGACTCACATCCTTTGAATGCACAGCAAAAGCAGAGCAGCATCCTGCTAATGGTGTTTCTTCATTGATTCCACATATTTAATTTTTTTTTTCAGATTTCGCTCCTTTTCCTCTCACCTCTTCCACCATCATTAATATGAAGAGATTTCCAGAGATTACCTGTGAAGGTTCATGTTCAACAAAACTGTCCACTTGCCTGCAATAACAGTAATTCTTTGCTGGTCTTCTAGTTTTGGACTGGTTTCATCCCAAAAACTTTAATAAAATAAAAAGAACGCCTCCTAAATCATTCGCTGCTCTGGCTACAAGGTGTTCATGTGGCCCAAGGCTGGATCCAAGGGTTTATACCAGTTTACACTTCTAAGGAAGTCAGGTGTGCTGAGGAGGGTCTGTGATCCACTGTCAGCATGACAACACAGGACACGTACATTCTGTTCTCTGCTGAAGCTCTTCCATTAGAAAGATTAACGAAATCAGGGAGAGGAGGTCAGATAATTGTTTTAATACTTAAACAACAAATTAAAGAGAGTGCTGGAGCTGGCACTGCCTACACAAAGGCTGCCCACTCACCCAGAGTCTCTGGTCACTGTTTCCCACTCACAGACCAACCAGCCACTCACATGGAGCCCCATCCAAAGCAGAGGTGGGGAACCTGCCTTGCCAACTCACACATTACAGCAGATTGCCTGCTGATTACACCTTTCCTCTTCCAGAAAACAATTCCAAACAAATAAGACGTACTATTTGCCTGGGACAGCTTCCACAAACAGTACAAACCTCAAATAAAAACACAGGGTGGGAAGGCTGGCCGGATGAGAAGTCTCTTCCTCTCCTGGTGCATTTTTATATACATCAAAAGCTATTCTCACAGACCCTTGACATGTTAAACATGAGGTATTTAACTGTCTACATTATCCTACCTATTTTATTTTGAATATCTCAATGCTGCTGTAGTGATCAGGGAATCTTCTTTTTTTCCTGTAAATTTTTTATTAGGCACCACCTAATCTCTAAATATTTAAAGCTTTATTTGTTTGACACACTGAATTAATTGACTATTAATACAAAACCTCCCACAAAGAAGCTGCAGATATAGTACCTCAAGCTGTGATTTCTTCACTTCTCACAGCCTAAGGCCTCGATTCTTCAATTACACCATTTATCTGTACTATGGTGAAGAACCCCAATGGGACGACTGACACTAGTGAAGTTAATCACATTTGTGAAGATCCAAGCCCCGTAGTTCCGGCTTGGGACTGCATTTGGATGAGACATCTTTAGGGAACTGAGATCTGAAGAAAGCAGCACGAGCAGTGCAGTGTTTTTATGAATAATGTTAGTGTGATAAACCTGAAGGCAAAGGTGTTCTGGTACCAGAAACTCAGACTGGGGAATGCCCAGGGATGGTTCACACCCACAGCCCCATCAGTGGCTTCCTGACTGACACAAGAACACTGCAAACCTGGATGCCTCAGTCTGTCCACCTGTAAAATGAGGTGAATGACAAGGATATATAGGACAAAAACTCTGGGGTGAATAATTTAAAGATATCTCCACAGTGATTTCAATCTTTATATGAATCCAATGAAAAAGAAGTCATTATGAATGACTGCTTAATATCAAGGAATGAAAGCCCCACGAGAAGCTATAAATCCAAAACTGTGAACCCCTAAGTCCTTCCTTAATTAATCCCACTGTCCTAGCAAGCTTAGTGCATTACATCTCCTCATACATTAAAAATCAAGCTTCCCAGTATACTATTTAAGAAGTTAACTGTGCTTATTGTGACTACTGAGTGCTCTTATGAACCAGTGCACTTGAACCTTTTTGTCTTTGCCATCACTCCTGTTCTTTGCAGCACGAAGAGGGAAAGGGCTTTTATCTGTCCATTACCCACCATTACACTCCTGACCTGTTGTTTCAGCACCCACAGAGCTTCGGGGCAGCCTGCAGGGCTCAGCCCGGGGACCCGATGGTCCCAAAAGGAGGGTGGTGGGAGCAGGGAGCAGTGAGGAACACACAGGCCTCAACAGCCAGTACATCTAAACCCACTGGAGATGGGGAACACAGGCATGTGAGGGCTGCTAGAGGAAACTATGGCCCCGAGCAGCACCAGTGAGCGCTGACAGCTCACATGGGTCAGGCTGAGCAGGACATTGTGTCCTTTACACCATCACCTCTGGCCTGCTTCCTTCTGCCTGGTAATAAATCTGTTTTCTAGCAAGTTTTAGCAGATTTTAACCTATGCTCTATGATTGTTTTTAATGCCACCCTTTCCCCCACACCTCCTGGGGGATGCACCGTGCAGCCCCCAGCTGCTCCAGGATCCCACCTCCAGAAACACCAGTTCCTCTGTACCAGTGTCTCCCCAAGGTCAGAGAAGCCTGGATTCTCCCATTCCACACAGCTTGCAGAGTCATCCGTGTTATTAATGAGGGAAATCTGGTGAGCAAGAGAATGTTCCTCCCCACCAAACCCTGGGATACAGCACCTGGCCTTTGTCTGAGGGACAGCAGGACATTTTCCAGCCAGACTTTGCTAAGTGCAGGCTTCAAGTTCTGCCCTCCACAAACAATGCTCTTAGACACCTTCAGACACACCAGTCCCTGAACAATGTGGGTCCCAGTACAGGCAGCTTGCAGGGCACATCATTAATTAAACCCCCTTCTGCTCCAGTTTTGTTTCTCACACATCCACTGCCTCCATCCCAGAGACACAAAAACATGTTCTGAGCATCGTCAATCTATAACTGGGCCAAACTGGCTGTTCAGGAATAATCAAATTAATGTGAATGCTAATGAACAGCAAATCTCAGCTCATGCACATGTCAAAGGAACAAAAATACTGAAAGAGGGGGCAAATTAAAAAAAAAAATCATCAGAGTTTAGATTAATTCTCAGGATGAAGAAGCTTTTCCATATTATATTTATGAACAAAAAAATCTTTGCATTGATGTTGTTTTAAGCCACATAGCACCACTTTGCCAGTGTTACTGTACCTTCACCACAACCAAAAGCAAATTGGGTCCTTTGGAGTTTGTTATTAATCAGACATAGATTGAAAAATTCTTAAACACAAATTCAGCAATTCAAGGAATGCAAATTGACCTAATGAGAGCAAAGTTATTACACAGCATTGATGTTTTTTGAGCCTTTGCACACTAATGCTTATCCAAGGCAGAGTAGTTTTACTCCACAAGCTCCTAACAGAGTCTGGTTTGACACCATTCTGAGTGCCATTTCTAAACTTGAGTGCTGCTCCTAGAAATCACAGATCTTTACAAGCAGGTATGAGGTGTAAATTGATGTTCTTGTTTCAGTGCATTGAGAATAACTTTTAGTAATTTTGACTGCTGCAAATAAATGACATCTCCTTTTCTAGATGAATCAATTTCCATTGCTTTTTAGGGCACCACTGAGCTGTATTCTGGTACCGGATTTGGAGAGTTTAATATATATGTAATGCTGGCTGCAATTATGACAAAGTTGTTACAATTTTAATGCTGGAAGAAAAAAATGGCTTAATTCTTTACTGTAGTCAGCTAGCCTGGTTTACAGAATACAGTAGGAAATTACCACCACATCAACACTTACAAAAACAAAGCCAAAGTTCTTTAAACTGTCAATTTAAGAATATGTGGAGCCTCTGTGACACAGACATAAAACCTGACCACATGGTACACAGTCGAGCTTTAAAGAATAACTCCATTAAATCTGCAGAAATGTTTTCTTCTGTTGGTGATTAATTTTTTCCCTACCCCCAAGGGAAACTAATGGGAAACCTCTTTAATTATTAGAAGATATTCAAAACTATCTTACAGTATCACTATGTGAATATAGGACAGATTTAGATGACATTTTCCAGGTTGGTAGAACACAGTATGTCAGAAAAATAAGACTTATTAGAATACGTTATCATCAAGCCTGGTCATCCAGGTTATGTTTGCAACTCTGCTGCTGGTTAAGGTGGGACTTTAGCAAAATAGTTACATCTGTTTCCCCATTTGTAATTGGCAGCTACCAAAACGTCTCTTCCTCATACAACTGAGGTCACACAGAATCAAGTCAAGATGTGGTGCAGAAACAAAGACATGCCATGAAGACAGTTGCATCGTGGATTAACTTTTATGTTTGTAAAGTGCAGGGTATCAACAGCATGGACAAAAAATGAGTCCTTGGAAAAAGAGAGTGAGAGCAGAATGTCTTGCACTAAGGTCATGTATTTAACAGTTTTACATGAAATATTAATATATAAAAACTTTTTAAGTGTTTTTCTCCAATTTAAAAATCTAAAGAATTCAAAAATAAGGCATTCAATATTTGAAAAAGTACAGATTTACAAAATGTGTATATTCTGTCATGAAAACTCCACACCAACATTATACACTTGGAAAAAAATACAAACAGGATATATTACAAATTTATGTAGCAATAACTTAGTTCTTACCATGCAATAAAAAGGACGTTAATTGAGATACACAAGCTTTTAGCTTTCCCTAAACTGGAGGGCTTAATTTTGTTTGCAAATGAGTTTTTATGCAAATTCATAGAACTGTGGCACTTGAAATTTCTGGTAGCCTTTCTATTGAGAGTTAAATTGTACATAATGATTATGAGGATGGAGAATAACACAGCAGCTGTTACGAATCATTCCAACTTTGTTCGACAATAGCTGAAACTCTTTTCTCATATTCACGTTTGTTCTCCTGGTAAAGTTGTGCTGCCTGACTGTTTGCTGGACTGTTTGGATTGGGTTCATCAAGCAGAGACTGGAAAAAGGGGAAAACATAACGTGAGGCAAACCAACACATTTATATCAGGAAAAAATCAACTTACTTTCAAGTCAAATGTGTTTCAGAGGCAGACACAACTCAAAATGGCTAGGTGAAAAAAACCTAGTTAAACTCATGGTTAGGCACCCCTAATTATATTACTGAACTTCAAATTACACCCTGCCTAAACATCAGTGCTGCACACACTTGTAGCTTCACAAACCAAACAGAGACAGTTTGTGCTAGTCAGCACTAGGGAGCTAACTGACTCTGGTAATTACATTACTACTGTCATTCAGGACTAAAGAGGGGCTTAAGATGTCTCCTATGAAACATCACTGTTGAAAAATTAGAACAATCACACAGGAGCAAAGGAATTGTGCATTTCCACTGTGCCAGGCCATTTTTACTTATTCCAAGTAGTGTGTTTCAGCAATATTGTGCCTTTGAGGGCTTCACAGTAAAGTTAAATGTTTCAAACATGAGGCAAATTTCTGCATCTGATATCCTATCTTGAGTAAGAACAGTTAAAAATTAACACAAAGCAGTAACTGCTTTCCTGTGCAAAAATATATAATGGCAGTTTTGTAGCTCAGAATTAGTAGTTATGTAGCACCTTTGCCTTTATTTGATCTAAAAAGTACTACTTAGCTCAGAAGGATTTGAAGTTCCCCTTGATACAGATACCTGGCTATCCCCATCACTGAGCTGTGAATTCTGGAATAGAGACCAACAATGACATAATTATTTGGTAAAACAGATGCAAAGTTACCTGAATTGAAGTTAAAATAGATGAAACATCGTATGTTGGACTCCAGCGATTCTGAAGAATATCTAAACATATGCTGCCATCTGCATACACTGTAAATACAACACACATCACTTAGAAACTGTCAGATTTATGGCACTGTTCAAGACAGAGTTATTGTTCCAATTCAGTCTGTGCTTAGATTAATGCTTTAGAAAAGAGAACAGCAGTTTGTCTCACCATCCTCTGTGGCTTGACACACACTTTGAAGATTTATTACTGAAATTAACAGAACACCTAAGACGGAAAGAAGGAAGGTCTTAAGATTATGGCATTAGCACAGGAACGGGCAGACCTGGTGTCCGGCCCCTCCAGTGTGACTGACCCATATTGTCACAGGGGAGAGGCCTCCCAGAGAGCAGCAAGGCCTTCACTGCAGACGTGGAACCACTCACAGCCATCACACCCTGAACAGAGGCAGCTCCTGCCCCACTTTTACACACCCTACACTTACTATGAGAGGCACCAAGGCAGACAGTAGAAAATACAGAAAACTGCCCGAAATCCTACTTCTGCCTGGATATCTATCAGTCTTAATGGAGTTCACATGAACCTGAGACTCACTGCTCAATCTTGTACACCCTTGTCCTCCAGCTTGCTCCCAACAAATTACAAACCTCGTGGCAGACACAAACTGGCCTGCACAGTATGTGAGACATAATCTCTACAGGGGAGCAGCAGGCAGGGGTTTTTTTCTGCATATGTGTACTCAGCAAAGCCTATCAGTGCTGGGGGAGGAAGCACGGTGCACTCTCATAACTGCCATCATCACTGAGCTTGGGTCAGACACCTCCTCTATGAGCATCCTCATTTTCTTCCCTGTGCTAGTCCTGGTTGGCACAGAGCACCAGACAAAAGCAGGGACTTGGGTGAAACCTCACCTGGCAGAATTAGTAACACTTGGCTCCATCAGTTCCCTGCAGCTCATGACGGGGCTGCACAGACACGGTTAAATGAAGGAGGCAGGAGTCTGCAGCCACATCTGCCTCTTTAAGCCAACTTAAGTGCAGCTGCTGCTGAAAATACTCACAGGCTTTGCTACTGAGGCCACATATTGATTAGTAAGAGGCAGATAGCTGCTTCCTAATAGCATCATAACTCTTAATTTTTCATCAAGCAGTTGCTGTCCTAGACATCTACTTAGGGGATGGAAATGGAGAGACTAAGCATTCTGGAGCTTCAGAGAATGCATGACCACACTGTAATATTTAATGAGTATTACAGCTAAATAAAGATGGTTTACTCACCATTTGGATGGAACATTTTTGATAAAAACCTAACAGTTGGAGGCTTATTTGGATACTCTTCCGAAAATTCTATTACTAGTTTAAAAGTACCTGTCCAAACAAAGATAAATACAATCAGATAACAAACAATAAAAGAACATATTCAGGAACACAGACAACAAATTAATTTATGAGCTTCATGATCAATATTTCTTCTCACCATTATATAAACAAACAACACTGAATCTGATTGCTTTTCATATATTTCAAGTGATAATGGAATTATGGAACTATTGCTTAGAGTAATAAACCCAGCAGCAGAGGTTGGGTAGGAGCTTGGAGACTCACTGTATACATGGCAAAGGCAGCCATATCCAACATTATCCCACTTTTCCATGACCCAGTATGCTGGGTCCATGGACTTGGGTGACTTTAAGGCATTTCATTAAGAAGGCATTGTGGTGCCAGCAAAGAAACACTGGAATTTCATCATCGGCAATCTCAGTCTTTGGAGCTCACAACTGATTCACTGAAAACCTCTGCTATGGATCAGTGAATTATTTACTGTAACTCCTCCAAGCCAACACAGAGAAAAACCCATCTGCTGCCAATTACTGCAATAATGCTATAATTATTAAACTCATTATTCCTCATATGCCTAAGGGAGGTTCATTACACACTACCTTTCATGTTTATGTACAAATCTGGAATTCCCTCAACCTCACTGAGTTCTATATTGAGAACAGCTCAAGGTTTTTCACCTGTTCATTTGGAGAACAGTGAATCAAATGAATCAAATATGCCAAAAAGATGAAAAAAAGCTCTTGCTGAGCTCAGCTACAGAGATGTGCAAACACACCTGGCAGTGTCAGGCCAATAACCTAAAAGCTCTTGTGTGTACGTATGAAAAAGCCTTGATAGAAGCATTGCTTCATAGCTTTCTAACTACCATGAGCCAGCATGACAAGACACTGCTTAGATCAAGATAGGTATTTTTATAGCCAACAAACCTCACTCCTTCACTTACTTGATTTGTTTCAAATTATACACAGATAGCATCTATTATTTTTCAAAAGCAGAACGATGTTAGTACTGGCAACATTTATTAGAATGACAAAGGATACAAAAGTTAGCAACTTACCATCTTCAAAAGGTGTCCCTTCAGGCCTGAAAGGTTTTAAAAAGAAACTCCAGTTAAAAGGGATCATTACCTACTTCCACACACACACAATAAATGTGTATCTTCCTTCTCATCCTCCCCAAAATATAGGTAGAAGCAATAATTTAAATGCTTAGAAAAGCATCCATAAGCAACCTCTGAGAGCTTTGTTGTACCTAAGACACTTCCCATAGTCACTCTGTTCCTTGGGACAACCACTTTATCATCATCCCAAACAATACATATGCCTTCAGGTGACTAGATTGGAACAAACAAGCAGATTATTAGCAAGCACATTTCAGTTTTATGAAAGGATACTAAGTCACCTCCTCTTTCACAGGATACAAAATGTAACTTCCCAGACAGATCCTGTACCTTGTCCTACTAGGATTCAATCCAATCACTAATACATCTGGATTTAATGGCTGAGAACACATGGCACTTATGTACTTTAAAGAGGAATCCTGCTTTTTTGTAAGACAGTATAACCTATTTATTAAGCCACATGCAAGCTTTATTCAACAAAAAAGCTGAACAAATTTAAAATTTGATTTTTTTCCTTCCTAACCCTTCTCCGTTATCTGTGAAAAGAGATTTTTACTGTACCACTTGGCCATTTTTAAAGTTTACTGACTTTACATATATGAAACAAGAGAGTAACTGTAAAAACAAACATCAGGTTGTTATATTTAGCCCCCTGATACCGAATTTCATAGTGACGAAAAACTCTTACCCAAATATAACTGCATTCCATTGCATTATATTATTCTCAGATGGTGCACCACTGACACCCACAGGAGGGTCTTCTTGCAATCTAAGAATTACAAACATAGAACAAGTTATAAATATGAAACACTTCCACCTGCAGATGTAATTTACCAGTAATATCCACATTTCTCATTCCAGATCAGAAAATACACAAAGCATTACATGCAGATTATCAATGCTCTGAAAGACAGACCTACATAAAGGTTTTCTCATGTTTTACACCAAGACACAAAGGCACAACAGGTCTGATTAAGTGTTCAGGGAGCAAAGGATTAACTGTAAGAATAACTCGTAGCACCACGGACAGCTGGGATTTATGGTGCTACACTGTGAACTACGAGAGAGCAATTGCTGCTGGCTGAGAGCAAAGAGAACAAGCTGCAGCCACAACCAGGAGCTGCAATCCAGGCAGTGACACACACACAGAGCACTCTTGCTGGGACTCAAGGCAAGTGACTGCCAGTGGAGCTTCTCCTGCATAGCCAGATCCGTGCGTGAGAAGTGGCTAAATTTGGTATAAGCCTATTTTGACTGACGAGCTGATTGCTTCAAAAGGGAGCAAAGGAGAAATCTGCGTGCTGCTCCTTCCTCTTACCAGTCCAACAAATGTGTTTATCTCTAAAGCAATCACGGGAACATTTTGAATTATTTTTAGTTCCTTAATCCTTGGACTAGGGAAAAGCATGTTAGTTACTGAAAGCTTCACAAACTTGAACCAGAAATATGAACTGCAGCCAAAGGGAGGGATCCAAATGCTCCCCTCTGCCCACCATTGGATCCACATTAAGGATCACAAGACCCTGAAGAATGTACACCAGCGGGCCCCAATCAATCCACCTGATCCTACTCCCCTCACCTGTTTTGCCTCCAGAGTTATGCAAGAATAAGGAAAATGCAGTGACTGCCCTTGTCTCATAAACAACTTTTGAGTATTACCATGAGGTTCGATAGTATCACAGCACACTTATAAACAAGTCACTACAAAAAGCTCTGCAGACCAAGGGACAAATTCTAACTGAATGCCATGTGCAAATGCCAGTTTTATGAGAGCTGTCAGCAGCACAGCCAGGCAATCCTCCCTGCACTTGCAACTGCCTCAGCCTGGGGTAACACCATATGTTGTCCAAGGATGCTGAGCTGTGGTGCTGCTCAGAGCCCCTTTGAACTCTGTGTTTACATCCCTGCTCTTCAAGCACACGCAGCCCAGACAGCTGAGTATCAACAGCACAAACCACCTACTATTTTGGTCAGGGAAAGCAGGAACAGGACTTCTTCCTACGTGACAGCCAGGCTGCAGGCCAGCATTAACCTGACAAATGCATCTGGGAGATGACTTTGGTTTTTAGATCAACTTCAAAGCACACGTGCACCCTACTTGTCACAGGGTCTAACTACAGAAAGGATCTGGCAAGGACTGCAAATAGGATTAATCCTGACAGTCCTAAATGGCAGGGAAAACGTGGTATTAGGACTCCCTTTTTATCAGCAAAAAAAATTAACAACTTTTTTTTCCTTTTGGTTTGTTCAAACAAATTAGAGGAGGTAAGAAATCTGCTGAACTGTTTTCTCTTCACTGCTCCTGACAATCACAATAAGGAAAAGCAGTTTATATTTAATGAAGTGAATCAGAATCCACAGCACACCCTCTATTATTTCAGTATGAAGCACAAGTAACCTGAGAAATAAATATATAACTTGCAGCACGAAAGAGCAGAGTAAACCAAAAACTGACATGAAAAAGTTACATAAGCTTTGGAGTATCGAAGTTGCAATATATATGACAAATAGGTTTGATTTACTTTGTCTACTTGGTTATATTTTTCCACAGCTTTAGAGTCTTCTCTCCAGCCTTAACCTCAAAATTATTAAACCAGTCCTTGCAGGAATATAAAGGCATAAACCCCACATCTGATTGCAATCTTGAAAAATTAATCTGTCAGCCTGAAAAAAATGACTGATTCATCTGTGTGACCGAATACAATAAAAAGTCTGAATATCCTGTTTTGATTTGAACGGGAATCAAGCAACACCCACTTAACAAACACCAACACTCACACAGCAGCAGGGGAGGGCTCCACTTCCCAAAAACCTCCTACTGCCTCTAGATGCACGAATCAGGCTTTTGTCGCTGTTGCTTTGCGTGCAGCCACGTTAAGCAACTACAATAGACGTCAAGTGTTTACTGATGTGTTTTCTGGGGCTGGTATAACATAGCTATGCTAAAAAAAGAGACTCTATAAAAGCTGACTCACCTCCAACTACTCCCGAGCGACCCAGTCTGGAGATCTCTTATTGTAAATCTTACAGGGGAGCCCCCCACCCTTTTCCAGGCTCTGTTCTAAAGGGTGTTTACGTGTCAGACTGGAAATAATTTATTCCAGAGTCAGTGGTTCAGTCATTAACATTTAAAAGCGTGCAACTACTAACTGCTCCTTTAGCAGTTCGCATATTATTACACAAGATTCCCCATGATCGCAAACTTTAAACAGAGTACCGTGTGCATAAAAACATTAAAAGAGCATTTCGGTTCCTATTACACGCAAACGAAGCGTTCGCTAATTTTATGCGCTTCGTTTTCAGGTGACTAGACAAAAAAGTTATTATCAGTGAGACCCTCCGACCCAGCAAGCCCGGAGCAGCTCTGAGTTGTGCCTGGGCTATCCCACAGCCGGACCCGGCGGTGTGGGGCGGGCCGGGCCGCTGGGCCCCCGGCCCTGCCCGAGGGGCCCTGCCCGCATCCCGCCCGGCACCCCGGCGCCGTGACCCCGCGGGCACCCCGGGCCGCCGCTCCAACACCTATCCTCACACGCCCCCCGCCGTCGGCGCCGGGCTCGGCGGCTCNAAACAAGTACTCCTGGTCAGATTAAGAGGTTATGCATTTAGATTCTTCTATGCTGTGTATCCAGCCCATTCCCACTCTTTGCAATAACTGGATGTTTTAAAAATTCAGTTCTTATCAAATTTTAATTAGGGGTAATGGTTCGTTTTGCCATATGGGTCCCTCAGCATCTCTCGAAGTTCACTCTAAATAGAGATTGATGTCCTGGCTCTCAGCCTTTTTTAAAAATCCCATTACTCCGACAGACTGAGCAGGTCTCTTTGAAGTCATGACCCACTTCTTACATGGAGTCTTGGAAGTTATCCCTGAACCCGGATTTGTGTGGTTACATGTGCCTCCCTGCTTTTCTTTCGGATGATTTTAAGGAGGTCAAAACATCATGGGACTCATGGTGAAATGACAAAAATAAACACTGTCTGCATCCCTGGCCCATTCCCTTCGCCTCCAGCCATCCAGGTGGTGGAACAGCATCAGCCCCGGGTTTAACAGCACCAAGTTCAGTTCTGCTTTTTCACCAAGTTAGTGCCAGGCCCTGCTGCAGCAGCACCGCTGACGGGGTTATTTAGAAGAGGAATTTGTATTTCACACGGGGTGGGATTCAACTCTGCAAAGATTTACTCAGAACACTTTAATCCAGTACCCCACCTTAGTGGAAATAGATGCCAAAAGTGAGGAATTCACACAAAGCCTGGTGCTGCTGGGGAGGAAGCTTTTCCAAAAGGCTTGGTAATAGGAAACTGTAATATCCCAGCCACTAAAACATTATTTTCCACAGTAGTGAGGAGTGTTCCTGGCAAGCAGTCCCCTCCTCTGGACTTTCCTCCTGTTCCTCCCATCACACACCTTTCCATTTTTCATTCCACTGCTGCTCCTCTACCTTTATCCAGCTTATATTTAGCTCCTATTAACTCAGAAGGGAGAAAGCAATCTGCAAAAACCAATGCAAGCTTGGACCTGTACACAAAATGAAGGACGCTTAACAACATTAATTAATTCCGTATTAACAGGCGCTGCTTCAGAGCCCAGACGGGGCATCCCCTGTCCCCAGGGCAGCTTTCTGCCCTTTGAAGCCCAAGTCACCCTCAGCCTGTGCAGGGAAATAAACAAAACCAGAACACCAGCACCAAGCTGGAGTTGGATCTGAGACCCTTTGTTGTTTCCACCTGGCTTGGGAACTTTTTCATCAATATCTCATTGGGGACAATATTTCCTCTCCTCTGACACCACCGGGGATCGATGTTATCTAATGGAATATTTTAATCCTACCTGGCAGTAACATGTGTAGCTGGTAGTTTTAATAATAAATTAAAAGCTTTTTTTTTTTTCCTCCAAAGAGCTAGATGCAATTTCTGTTCTGTTGATTGCATGGCACATACATGTTTTAAAATTAATATATCTCAAGCTACTTTCAAGAAAATCAGTCCCAACTAATAATAAAGGAGAGGCTCTGGCCTTGCAAAGGTGGTTTAATATGTCTCAAAATGAAATCTGCAATAAATTTCCACTTTAGATTTGTATCTGCTGTTAATTTTTTCCAGTACTTCCTTGCTTAATGAACTTAAATGCATCGCTGCCATTATAATGTCACTATGGGCATTTTAGTTCAATTGTTTTCAATTTATCATGTACTTGTAACACACTGACTTACAGAAATGAGTGGAAACAACAATTTCAACACTAACTTTGTCATTTGGTGCCTGGAGAGGTTTTTTCCTGTGCAACCATTAAAGCTATCCACTGTAACAGTGCTTCAAACATTTGGAAAAAATCCTTACACAGTCTGTGGTCTTGAACAGAAAGTAATGTGTTCCTTCTTGAATAATACTGGGATGGATATTACAACTTCCTGATCAGAAAGCTGTTTCAAGTCCAATTTTTATTTCTATTTTTTTAAAAAAATGCCATTTGATAGGGTATTACCTTATGTTAAAGGTAGTATTTTACAGCACAGTCTATATTAATCTTGAATAAGCACTAGATTCTTGTTCAGCATTTCACAAAAGGAAAGTAAGGTAACTTTGACCCATGACAAGATGATGTGTGTGAGCTGGCTGAGTTCCTGGTGTCCTGCCTGGGCGTTGCTGTGGGTGCTTCCAGCACAGAGTTCGTGTCTGTCCTCAGCCCCATCAGGCCTTGGGAGAGGGAAAGCAGAGCTAGCTGAGAGGCCTCTCCCAGTTCTGCAATTCCGGGGCCATCCTTGGAGCTCACACTGCCCTGTCCCAGTTTCCCCAGCGGCCTTTGTGCCAGCTGTGGTTTGCTTGGCTCTGCTTCCCTCCCCAGGGCACACTGGCTGTGTATGGGGCAGTGTATTTATTGCTCTGTGCCATCCCCAAACACAACGGGGATTATCCACAAGTGTTTCCTCACAAAGAGATTTCAGCATTGTGGGGTTGCAGTGGGGAGATTTCCCCTAAAAGCCCAGTTTGAGTTCAGAGCTCTGCTTGTGAAAAATTCACAAGAATTTCAGTCTGGATATAGGTCAGGTTGGATTTTCTCCTTGCCAGACATACCAGCTCCCCGTGATTTAACTGCACTTCTGTGAAGTACAGAAACAATAACTTCTAGTCAGATGACAAGGGTATAAATTTAGATTCTTACTTATTTGGATTCTTCCATACTTCATATCAATCCCAGTTCCACTCTTTGGAGTAACTGGATGTTTTAAAAAAAATTACTTCTTATCAATTTTTAATTGGGGGTAATGGCACATTTTGCCATATGGGTTCCTCAGCTTCCCTCCAAGTTCCCTCTAAATTCAGATTGATGTCCTGGCTCTTGGTGCCACTAAGGAGACCTGGCACCAGTGAGAGTGTAGCCCTAAATTAAAAAAAAAAAAAAAAAAGGGGGGGGGGGAATTAAAATAACAGATACTTTTATATTGAGTTAAAACCAGCTTTGTAGTTAACCAAGAACTGTTTCAAATTATCAGTAATGTAAAAGTTAAATGGTAAATGGACCCCAGTGTGAAAGACTACATTTTTTACTGTGATTCTTTTAATATGGGAGTTCTTATCTATGATTTATTAATGTAAATAAAACACATTCAAGAGGATATTTTTAAGTTGATGAACGGAACAGCTCCTTTCTTTGCTGTATTCCTGGTGCAGAGGTATCGGTTCAGAGCCTGAAGATGCAGCATGAAAAGTAACGTGGTAAATGTGTTTGGATATTGGAGGAAGGCCGAGGGAGCAGAAACAAAGGCTTTTCGCGTGTTTTCAAATTAATGACAGTCTTTAGTTAAGCAAATTACAGTTTTTGTTATCAGCCTTTTAGAGGAAGTCTCTATGAACTGAAATAAAAAGTGGTAGAAAGTGTTTTTCTTCTTTTACCAACAATGATTTCATCATAAGAATATTGTTAACCTGACTGATGTATTTAAGAAGAAAGAAAAAAAACTTCACTTAGCATTGGAATTTATCAGTCATACAATTCTAGATGAGCCCCAGAGTTATTTCCATGGATTGGATAACAAAGAGCTTAAAAATACCTTTTTCAGTTAGAACAAGCAATTGAGTACCTTCACAACAATTATGAAAAACCCATGGAAAGATTAATAATAAATAAAATGTTATGGCTTCTAGAGCACACCTTTTCTTTATTCTTGTGATTTGTCATACAGATATCAAATGTGTTAATTCTTAATTAAGAACGAGGGTTAGTTCTGTAGTGTAAGGCTTCCAACTGGTGTGAAATTATCTGCAGAATTGGAACATCGGACTGGATGATTGAAGGAGGACTTGGGTAGCAGTGGTGCTGCTCCAGAGAATTCAGACCCTTCTCTGAAATTCGGAAGAGCTAAAAGTGTTCATTTCTTTGCATTCCCACCTTGTCCTTCTCCTTCACTCTCTCTCCTGTCTGTTAATCACTTCTGGTTTGTCCTGCTGCTGATGGGTTGGGTACTGTGCCGAAATCTGTACTGTACTGTACCAAAATCCTGCTCTCTTTTGCTCATCACCTACATTAGCAGTTGCTAATTGCAGTAGAATCAGGACATTGATGACTTTGGGAAATGAGGGCACTCTGTGCCTCAGAGTCAGTTCTGATGTAGCAGGAGGGTTTTTTCAGTCCATGCTTTCATGCCTTGAGTACTTTTAAAACAAACAGAATCTGCTTCTTATTAAACTGTATTGTTTGGTTTTGTTGGGTTTTTTTTCCTTTTTATTTTTTCCCATTCCTTTGTTATACACCATGATTTCATCTGAGAATATTTTGTTAACACAAAGTGGAATTACCAAACTTTCTAATTTAGGTTTTGCTTAAACATGAGCTGCCCCTGGTGATGTTTATACAGATTGTGTGGTTACACAATGGTACAGGGCTCCTGAACTGATTTCAAAAGACCCTACACATGAAAAATATATGTGGGCGGTTTTTTGGAGGGGGATGGCACCTCTAATTCAACTGGTATCAAAAAAGCAGTTTCCTGCACATGAACTTCTGGATTCAGTGCCACATTAGCAAAAGGAAAATAATCATATAAAAACTAAATTAAAATGGTGACATGTAATGTGACTACATTTAAGGTCAGAGTTACCATTACGTTCTAGTTCCAGATTCAGTCAAAGCAGTGCAAAGTTTATCTTTGAAAATAGCACTGTTATTATATAAACCAAACAGCAGAGTTGTTTTATAAACCTGGAGAAGATGGTAATCTGTGTTATTCGCAGGTAACCTGTGCCTGTTTGCCCTGCAGATGGTTTTCCATATTGTCCATATCAAAAACGTCCATTAGTGCTGGCACTGAGCCCCTGGATGATCAGTGACAAGGACTCTCTATGGAGCAATGCAAGAGGAAATGCTGGAAAAGCGAGGAAGCAACAATGTGGAACTTTGGAGGCATAGCACACATGGTTAACAACGTGGTGACTTGGAAGTTTTTCCAAGTGGGTACTTAATTTCCACTAAAGACTTTATTCTGTATTTTGTAAAATTGTGTTATTGTCCACCTACTATTATGAAATTCTGTAGCGGTTTGGAATTGTGGAGAGGAGAGATAACTCCTGTTATAAGTCATGTTCTCACTCATGCTTTAGATATTGATTATTATTAGTAGTAGTAGTAATAATTATAGCAACAGTACCCTGCAGTAGTTATTCTGGCAGTGCTGAACTATAAACATGGAGGTAAATAACAAGCCAGGATAATTCCCTTAGTCTCAAACCTCAGTTTATAGAGCAGAATGAGTCAGCAGGAAGGATTTGCTTTTATATATCCTTCTTCTATGAGAGGAAGCACAGGGAGGAATACAGCAGTGTTGGATATTTGGATTCATTTCAGTTTTGAAGATAGTAGACTTTTTGATGAGAGATTTGGAATGCATTTTACCAATCTCAACATGGATACAAAAAAATAATATGGTATACAATCTTTATATCTCTTTTAACATCTGATTTATTGTCTGTTCGTGATGTCCTGTTTGTCAAGCAGCTGGGTACTTAAAAAAAAAACAACTTGGAGGTTTTTATAGAGCTCAGGATTTTCTGGGATGGTACTTCCTGAAGTTCAGCATCGTAAAAAATGCAAGGAAAAGGTTTCCCCAGCTCACTGCCTCACTGGAAATGCTACTTCCTATTAGAAACTCCATTTGCTATTAGAAATCCCATCCAGTTACACTCAGTTGGCCCAAAGTCATATGGGGAGTTCACGGGGTTTAATTGGAAGAATGTGGCATATCAGAAATGGCTAATTAAAGAAGCTGGGATTTTCAGAAATGCCAAGGAGATTCAGAAGTGTACATGCCAGTCCACAGTTTTCTAAGTATTTCAGTTAATTTAAATTCACTGATGTTATAATTACTATATTCACTGAGATGCAGTTGTAGACACTAATGGTTAAAAAAAGAGTGTTCTGTTCAGACACTGAATTTTGTTTCCCCTGATGTCAGTGGGAATGGGAATGGATTTAAGTTTTGCCATTTCCATTAAGCAAAATCAAAAATCCAATAGGCAATTTCCTGCCATAAAAAGATCTGAGAGAACAGATGGAGGAAGAATAATCTAATTGAGATGCATTTTCTTTTTTACTAGCTTGCTGTATTTCATTTTTAAGAGCATACCTAAAATGTCTTTTTCCACAAAGAGAGCTTGTTCATTAAGTCTTAAAATAAATGACAAGCAAAAAGCTTTTTTACAAATCCAGAATGCTCATGGTGATACCAGACATTTTAAATAACTGATTAGCACCACAAAAACTCAAACAAAAGGGATGAAGCACTCTGTTGAAGACAGCTCAGTGAAGCTTTCACCAGCAGCAGGCTCTTCTGACTCATTCTTTCTGTTGTAATAGAAAATGCAGTTGCTGCAGAGGAATGAAGGATCTCATTCATTTCTAGAGGACAGAGAAAAAGAAAGACCAGAGGCTGAATTTTCCTCCCATGGCTCAGTTACAAAAGGGGTTACTCCTTATCTCTCTCCTTCTGTCCTTCCAAATCTCTGATAGTTGTAGTGGGATGTGTTAAAATCTCCAGAGTCATTGATTTTGTTGATGATGGATTGACTTAGTGTTACAGATACGTTTTCAGAAGGTGTTGAGTTACAACAACTAAGTTTAACACTTAAAATGCAATGGATCTTTGGAGAGAAGGAAGGGAAAGCAGTTTATCCATTATGCTACTTAGATTCCTCAGAAGTCTTTGCAACCCTTCAAAATCCTTCACAAACATTTTGAGAGCTTTCACCGGGATTCATTTTATTTTCTTTTAGTATTCCTATTTGGGTTTCTTTTCTTTTCCATGTAAGATAAATCCCACAGAGACAGCATAAAGGGACATTATAAATTGTCCCCCTTCAGAAGTGGCCACCACCATATAGCTGTGGTAGCTGGAAGCTAAATAGAAATGGAGGGATGGAGGATGTTCTTCCAGAATGAGGATATGATGCAGGAAGTTGTTCTCTTCCTCTGGCTTTAGAGGGGTATTAGTCCATTTATTTCAGACATCAGATTTATTTGTTTATGTTGGAAGCATCTGTTTTTCATCCAAACAGCCAAGAAAGAGAGGCATAGATTCTTAGAAAATGCTTCATATGACTCAAATTAGGCATTAATTAAACTATTTAATCAGATGTTCCAAACTGTTTATGGAAGATAGGGATCCTACCTTTCTCATGTGGGCCCTTTAGTTTAAGAAACTCTAGACTGACAGTCTTAAAGTTGGGCAATATCCCTCAGGTATGCAGAAGAGGAACATATGGATGTGGATATGATAAAAGCAGCTCTGGAAACACTGCTGGCAGGGAGTCTGAGCCCACCTGAGCTGGGCTGAACACCCATTGTATCTTCTGACACACTCAGAGAAGATCTTGCATGTTGGAAGAAGAATCTGTAGTCAGAGACACTGCATTTTCTGGGATGCCCAGTTTTAAGTTGATGATCTTATGTGTCTAATTTCCTACTCCATGCTCAAAAACTGCATGGCTCTAAGAACTTTGGGCTCTGTTCATGAGTGTGAATCACATCCACAGAAACATAAAGGGTAGCACAGCACATGTAAATGCAATTTGGAAATAAAGATACAAGGGCTGGCTAAAGAGAGGTGAAACAACCTCAGCTACCCTGACAGCCCATTCATAACCTCTATCTAGCAAATTAGAAGAGTATTTTGGGAAAGTCTTCAGCCAACAGAGTCCTCCTAGAGGGAATAATTTCTCCAGTATAATTTAGATAAAACTCTGGGGCCCTTACCTACCCTAGAACTAGGAGCTAAAATAATAACTCACCTTCCACCCACCCACTGTACCAATTCAGAGCAATGAGCCAAAAACTGTGAACTAGGTTACACAGCCACAGAATAAGGCTCAGACATCCCAGATGTTACTGAAGTATGTGCAATGACAAAAAAAATATGAGATAATTTAAGTAGAGACCAGACACTGAATAGCACTAGATGAGAAGACTCTTAATAACCTGATGGTATTAATTTATGAATTATCTAATGATATGAACAGATATCAGCCCATAACTATGTACACATTGGTAAACTGCTCCTGTAGAGCAAACTGCCCTTTGTGTGCATGTGTGCAGTAGAGATATTCAGAGGAGCCCAAGAATATCCCAGAAGGTCCCCCAAAGCCTGTATTTCCCTCAAGTTCTCTAAGATCTTTCACAAAACATTGATTATATGTTCTACACAAGAGTGGACTCAGAGACAGTGACCAAGTCTCCACTTTCCTGAGCCTGCTCCTCAAAAGGCATAACTGTATCATGGAAAAGCACCAGATTTGGCCCTTTGCAGAGTGAAGAAATCACACAGTGAACAGTGAGAAAACCTCGTTTTGTTGCCGCCCGGACAGAGCATGAGTAAAGCAAACTCTCCAGTCAAATAGCAGATACCATGCAATCATTTTGTAATGCATAAAGAAGCACCAACAGGTGGTGGGAGCTCAGGAAATGCAGTTTCTATTTTTTAGCTTGTTTAATGCTTGGCTTGGCCACAAAGAGGTTTTTACAAGAACCTCTATACAGCACTTGGCGTACCACTATTTTAAAATGTTGACCGCTTTTCTGACACCCTGAGGGCACCACGGCGTGACACAGCATTGAGCGCTGTTATGGAGTGATTTCTCCAAAAATTCCTGGGTTTCCCCCGCGTTGTGCCGAGCCCGCCGAGCCAGCAGGTGTGGCTGTGGAGCCTTTCGAGATGCACGGATTCCTTCCGTCAGTGCCGGGGCTGCGGAGCGCTGACACCGCTGGGCTCCCTTCTAGCGAGGATGCTCCCACAGGCTGCGCGTTTGCCTTCTCCCCGGGAAATCCCAGGGGAACGGGGAACACCAATGTGTTTGTCCTCGTCTTTTACACAGACACAGTGTAAAAGGGATTTTTGCTGCAAACTATTGGTTGTGTCCTTCGCTAACAAGCTCCATTTCTAATGCACACAATTGCCATTATCCCTGCAACTACTCATGAGGGATTTGGCTCTCTGAGCTGTTTAATAGCAGATTTATTTTAGATGCTGGCATGTGGTTCAGGAGAAAATGTTATTTAATATAACTTAAAACATCACCATTAGCTATCAGATTCTTACCTGAGAGACAACTTCTCACAAGAAACAAAATCAAATTCTCCTTCAAAGCACAGAGTAACAGCAGAGATCTTGTGGAAATGGAGACAGAAAGGATTACCTCTACACGCTGAGTCGTGCTGAAAAGAGGCGCTTTATTTACATCTTTCACATTTTATAGAACTCCAAAGGGATCCATGGATTGGAGGTGAGAGTTGCCACCTCTCCTGCCTACTGGCCAGGTCAATGGTCAATCAACTCTCTCCTCCTCCATGAAAATATGAAAACAAACCTCTTGTTGACACTTAGAGTGTGAGAAAGGTCTTGNGGGAACACCAATGTGTTTGTCCTCGTCTTTTACACAGACACAGTGTAAAAGGGATTTTTGCTGCAAACTATTGGTTGTGTCCTTCGCTAACAAGCTCCATTTCTAATGCACACAATTGCCATTATCCCTGCAACTACTCATGAGGGATTTGGCTCTCTGAGTTGTTTAATAGCAGATTTATTTTAGATGCTGGCATGTGGTTCAGGAGAAAATGTTATTTAATATAACTTAAAACATCACCATTAGCTATCAGATTCTTACCTGAGAGACAACTTCTCACAAGAAACAAAATCAAATTCTCCTTCAAAGCACAGAGTAACAGCAGAGATCTGTGGAAATGGAGACAGAAAGGATTACCTCTACACGCTGAGTCGTGCTGGAAAAGAGGCACTTTATTTACATCTTTCACATTTTATAGAACTCCAAAGGGATCCATGGATTGGAGGTGAGAGTTGCCACCTCTCCTGCCTACTGGCCAGGTCAATGGTCAATCAACTCTCTCCTCCTCCATGAAAATATGAAAACAAACCTCTTGTTGACACTTAGAGCATGGGAAAGGTCTTCATAAGAATACAAAGCAATTTCTCAGAAGGCTGCATCGGGCGACAGAGATGTAGAACTACTGAAAGATGAGAAATGCTGATTTTAGCGCCTGTCAGAATGGTGCAGGATTTGGGAAGGTGAGAACTGTTCTTCTTAAAATATTTATTTTTTATAAAATTGTTGTTGTAATTACAATCCCCTGGTGACTTTAAACACCACCATGAGGAACATCCTCACTTGTTAAAGGACTTTCCAGGTAGGGATATGGGACACCCTTTAGGAGGCTGTACATTGTTATGGAATATTCTCTTGCAGACAATCCTCTGCTGTTTTATTCCAGATGTGTTAAGAAAATGCTTGATTGAGTGTTCCAGATGATGTTTTGTCATAGTTTCCAAAAATAAAACAAAGTAAATGAAGGTTGTATGAAAGCAGTTGTGATTGTGGAGTCAGCAGTTGCTGAGCTGACTTAACTTGGAATAACAGCCACTGAAAAAACCAACAAAACTTGGCTTATAGAAATTTCCTGAACTGGAACAGTCAACAGGATTATTTTTAGTTCAGGTTTTAATGTTTTATTATTTAAAGGGAAAACAGTTGCCAGATGAAAAACATTCTGTATAGTTTGAACAAAAGGTATTTTCTTACATGCTAATCTTTAAATAGCAAATTTTCACAAGGTATGATTTCTCAACTACCTCTGTTTCTGAACTTTTCCAGTCCCAGCATCATTAACAAAAATAAAGCTAATGTGAAAAAGTGAGACAGGACATTTTAGCCAAAAGCTGGTTTTGGTGTAGTTTTATAGTGAGGTGAGGACATGGTTGAGTTAGGGGTCCAGCATTGCCCGGCACGCCTCTTCACTCCTAAACACTGATTATGAGCTGTAGTTTGGTGAGCAGGGTGACAGACATGAGTAATTAAAAATATTTATTTAATATTTTTTGTTGTTAAATAGCTGATATTTAAATATGAACAGTGAAATTACCTATTTAGACTCTGCAGTCTAATTTTGTATCTGTTTATTCTGTATAATTAGGGGGCAGATTTAACTTTGGCTGTAACCTTTTGTACCAACAAATAAACACATTTCATTTCCAAGTGTTCTGAAACTATATTTCAAAATTACTTCAAAACAAATATTTGGTACAGCTTGATCAATGTTTCTCTTGGCAGCAGCTCTGCCTGCTGCAGCCCAAAGTCACGTTGTTTCTCTCCAGTCCCACATCTTTCCCTAAGCTGTGCTGGCGTAATTGCATGTGGGGTTGCGTGGTGAACCCGGTCAAGGACCTGATCTGGATTAAAATAACCTGACCAAAGATGGGTATTTTGAGCTTGGATCCTTTTCCTCCAAGAAATCTCCTGGAGATGCTGTGGCACCACGGAGGCTGTGGCCTGGGGAGGAACACAGTGAAAAGAGGGGCAGCTTCACCCAGGACATGGAACCACAGCCTTGGCTTTTCAAACTGAAACCCCGACAGTGACTTTGGCCCATTCAGTATCTAAAGAAAAAAAAAAGAAGACAAAAAGTAATTGCATAGCTGTGATACTGCAGTCTTGTTTTAATTCTTTTTCTCCAATATCCATGCCTAAAATAACTGAGTGTACTATGAATTAATGGCATGCTACAGGGATTAGTACACACAGAAAACACATGAGGAATCGGCACAATAACATAAGGGTACAGAAAGCATGCAAACATGCATTTCTGGGAGGAAGATCTACTTGGAGACCATGAAGTGCAAACAAAATGCTAACAGAAAATTAGTAGGTATTTTATAGTTATCTTTGTGTCTTCTGTTCCCAGCCCTGAGTGATGGTGGATCTGCAGCAAGTGGAGCAGTTACACATTAACAGCAAGTCACCACAGCATGATCCAAGATTGTAACTGAGCATAAGTTACCTGTAGAGGCCGTAAAAAAACTGGAACCAGGAAAATACTTAGTGGAGATGAGTCAAACTGCTGTTCCACATGCTTAACTGAAACTGGAAGGAGTGTGGTTGTACTGAAAATGTGTTTTTGAGACTATATGTGTTGTGGGGGCTCTCTTCTCCACCCTGTATTTTTGCGGGAAAGCAATTTCTGCTTGACCATGACGTTATCTGGTATCACGAGGTGTCTGTAAAGTATTTAAAGAATCTTGCTGAGCAGCGAATTTCATGCAATAAGGAAACTGGAAGAGTTAATGAGTTGTGAAGTCTAGAAGTCTTTGTTTATCACAAGAGTTAGGATGCAAATTCCAGTTCCTCTTGCAATCAATTTTCCTTTTTATTGTCATATATTTTAAATTTTTCATTAGCTTTCCCCTGTTGCATTTTCCAGGTGGTCACTGATGTTGCTAGGAAAAAAAAGTACAAGCAACCTACGCTGCA